>JAZHPH010000286.1:96824-132101 GCA_037356405.1 Nasonia oneida | reverse complement strand
ACAATTGCATTGACACCATTTATTAATGAACATCTCAAAGATAGCTGTCAGAAGTTGGAATTCATGTAATGTAGCAGATATTGCTTTGTAGTGCATGCATACACAAGGTTTTACTGATCTCATTGATATATAACTTCCTTCAATAAGTTATTTATAGTATCTGCAAATTGTTATGTTATTAAGAGTCATCTTGTTTGGAAATAAGGCTTTTTCAAATCATCATTATTAAAGAGTAAAATATTATTGTCTTAATTAATAATACAGCTTTCGTAGCCACAGTTTTAAATTGTATACAAAAAATAATTTGAATTCATCTGGTCCATTTTAATTGGATTATTTATAAACGTACTTTCAGTGTAAAAGTATGCTAAATTTCATATTTTAATTTACAGAAATGAATGCAGTTTATACAATTTAAATGCATTAAAAACATTTGTTGATACATAATGAAATCTTTAATGAATTCACTTTTTTCTGAACACGCATGAAAATTATAATTTTTGCATACACGGAAAGAAATTTATCATTTTGTTACGGAAATTAATTAAACTCCCTTTTTCGGAAACAGTCAATTTTTTAATTTGAAGGCAATAGAGGAGATGCGCCTAGCGTGAGACAGTAGCATGGGATTCCATCAGTTCCCAACTTTAGATTATGGCCCTTGTGCTCGGTAGGTTAGCAGTTTTTGACGTTTTGAAAGCTATATTCCAAAGCCTAAGCTGCTCAAGCGTGAGGAAAAAAGTTAATCGGAAAGTATTATTTTTCGTATTTTAGAAGTTGTCCAATGATAATTTATGCTTCGTAGCAGATCGCTATTACGCAAGTTCAATAGCTTTTATCCCCGTAGAGGTTTAGTTTCAAGTCTAAACTTCAAAAAATTCCGGAGTTAGCCACATATCTTGCTCCGTTCGGCCGTCTAACAACTCGCGAAAGCACTTTTTTCCCAGTATGGAACCTGTTTTAGCATATGATTGAAAGGGGGATTTATATATTTTTGAATGTAAGACTTTCAAACACTTACAATCGCTACAGAAAGCATTTTTTAGCCTGGGAATGCCTTAAGGGATTTCGATAAATTGTGAAAATATTGATAAAATTGACATAAAACACGGTCAATCGGGTCAAACGAAATTTCTTTAAATAAAAAAAATAATTTTAATAGTTTTCAGACGTTTAAAAAGCATACGTATCGTAATTATTTTTAATATCAATAGCGTTCCATACTAGGCGAGACTTTTTCAATATCCAACGAAATTAGCTATCGCAGTTTGGCTTCACATTTGCTTATTTTCCAAAATAAATGGCCCTACAGCACAGAACATCAAAAACTCCTAAAACAGCAACAAAATCCTTCAGGTTCAGCAATTTTTATTATTCTAAACAATAGTTTTAGTCACATTCGCTAAGTAGTTCCATACAGGGCGCATCTCTCTTATAGCCTTTTATTGAACGATATAATTTCTCTTCGTGTATGTACTCTCGTTATAACTTCTATATAATTCTATACACTCTATATAATTTCCAAAATTTTTTCACATTTTTTTTTCTTTCTTAAACAGCAGGAAAAAGTTATCGGAAGAATCGTTTGTAGCAAGCAGGACTGATATTTCTGTGCAAAAATTTGCTCAGGATAAATCAGGTAGGATTGAAGCACAGAATGTTTATGATTATAATGCTTTGAACGATAACGCAATAATTAGAGGATCGATGCATCAAGGGCACATCTCTTTTCCTCAGCATACAAGAGGAAAGCAATGCACAGCTATGGCAGCTGCAAGCATCGTCTTCAGTGTCATTGAACCGCCATTACAGTGGACTTCTATGACCATTGATGAAATTCTTCTTTGTGGAGATAGTTTGTACTCTGAAATCCTTCAGAAACGTAAATGTGTTTCTAAAAAAGAGGAAAATTCGGAATACTTAACAGCTGAAGAGTTAAAAACTAACTTGACTATTAAATCAAAAGACATTGAAATAGATATAGAAGATGTGATTTACGGATACATGCACAATGATTTCAGTGATTCTGGCATGCCTAACTTGAAGAAACTTTTTTATTGGTGCTTTGATTCACGGAAAAGTGGTATTCTAACATGCAATGGGATTTCTGTAGCATTCTTAACAATTAATGGAATGGGGTGTGTGTTTGATTCACATGCCAGAGGGCCGAATGGGAAAGCCATGCATAATGGCGTGGCTTGTTCGATTTATAGTAACAATATTGACTATCTTTTGGATATTGTTCTTTCAAATATACCTTCTTCAAGAGAAGGTCACATTAGTGATGGGCAATATCAATTTTCGGTGGTAACTATTCAGTCAGTGAACAGCATAAGGAATGAATCATTAGAAAATGATATTCCTGAAAATGTTGCCATAGAAGAAGACTCGTGCCATTATGTAGATGAAGGCTTGTTCAATAATGAAATAGATACAGATGCAAGTGTGGAAGAAAGTATTGCCAATATTGAAAAAGGAAGTGTCGTAGTACACAATGCTAACGATGCATCGGGACCTAATAATGCTGCTGAAATGAGAAAGGTAGATCAAAAACATCTTGCAAGTATACCTGTTTCTCCAAGCAGTATTGAGGAAAGTGATGGCATTGTAAGAGCTCGCTTTCATCAAGGTAGTGCCACATTCTCAGAAGGCACAAGAGGGAAACAATGCACGGCTATGGCTGCTGCAAGCATAGCTTTTACAGCGATTAAATCTCCAAAACAATGGACTTCAGCAACTATTAGCGAAATTTTATTATGTGGAGATAAATTATTTCTTCTAAGTCTTCAGAAGCGCAGAGTCCTAGTAGGCGAAGAAAATGAAGAGTATTTAACAGCTGAAGAATTACATACAAGATTGTCTATTCACTCAAAGGAATACCAACTTAATATTGACGAGAGCATACATGGACACATAAACGATGATTTTAGTGAAAATGGTTTTCCAAATTTGAATAACCTTTTTCATTCGTGCGTCGAATCGCATAAAAGTGATATTTTAACGTGCAATGGAATTTCTGTGGCTATCATTACAGGTGATGGATACACGGGCGTCTTTGATTCACACTCCCAGGGGCCTAACGGAAAAGCAACGCATGACGGTGTGACTTGTTTTGTTTACAGTAATGATATTGACTACCTTGCTAATATCGTTCGTTCAAATATTCCCCCTCGAAGAATAGGAAATAATTTTGATGGACAATATGGATTCTCTGTTATTACTGTAAAATTAGTAAATGACAACGGTGAAAAATCATTAATGTCAAGCAAGAAACCATCATGCAATAACAGTGACAAATCAAAAAAAGTTTCTACAGAAAGAAAAACTGATAGTTCACGAAATGTATTCGATGACACAGACGATGAAGAAGAAGAAATAGTATATTCTGTAATAAGAGGATTTTGCAACTGCACTAGTCTTATTTTCCCATACGACATAAGAGGAAAGCAATGCACAGCTATGGCAGCAGTACGCATAGCTTATACGAATGTATAAGCTATGCGTATATGCCTATTCCAGAGTGGGATGGATTTGATATTGATGCATTTCTGATTAATGGAAATATGCTATACGAAGAAACTATAGATGCTCGTAAAATCGTTCCAAAAGGTGAAGAAAATAAAGATTGTTTGACAGCAGAAGAATTAAACACAGAATTTACTGTTAGAATGGGTACAGCCTTAATAACTATTCACGAAATTATATATGGACACTTGTCAAATGATTTCAGTGAACTGGGGATGCCTAACTTAAAAAACCTATTCTATTGGGTTTTTAATTCTAACATAAGTGGTATTTTAACGTGTAATCGTTTTTCTATTGCTTTAGTTTCTGCAAACGGAATTACGGGTGTGTTTGATTCACGCCCTTTAGGAAGAGATGGAAAAGTGACTAAAGGTGCAGAAACCGCTGCTTTTTTTGTTCATAGCACAAATGTTGATGTTTTGTTTGAAATTGTTAGGTACAATATGCAAAAATCAAGAGAAGGCAAGCATTTTGATGGACAGTATCAGTTTACAATTATTTCTACAGAGTACTATACTACTGAATTAAAAACAACAACAAGCAATGCAATAACAAAAACTCTGAAAGACATAGACCGGGAAATGCAGGCTGATTACGCCAATCCACGTTTTGAAATAGAAAGTAATGAGCTCTCGTTAAATAAAGAATCCGTAGAAAATACGGAGCAATCTTGTAATTCTGAAAATGCGCGTGAATCAGGTGGACATGAATTGGCAAGTGTAAGGGAAGCAGATAATAACGCAATTGACGTAGTACAAGAATCAGGGTATTATGACAACCGCACCTATCATCAATTTGTTGACTCATGCTTGCAATTATCCCTTGAAAAAAGTAAAAATTTGACGGGTAATGCTAAAAATATCGTTCCAGACGATCAAGACCACGACATGAATGAAACAGAGAACGTCGAAGACGAGCATGAATTATGTTATTCAGGGGAAGGTTTAAACGAAGGCGTGTTAAATATGAGCGTCACGGATGCTAATGATATAATTAATTTCGTGTGGATATGGCAGAAACTTCATGATGCATACGATAACCACGATACTCTTTATGCCTGCAATTTTAGGAATTTAAAACTGATTGGCAGTTTCAGAAAAGGATTGACAGGATATTTTACTTTTAAGTGCGATATGTGTGCTTACACAGTAAAAATATGTGGAGTGTGCGATAATCCGGATGAGATAGAACCTGCGGTTGGTGCAGCACTGGGATGTCAGCATGTTGGTACAGAACTTTCTCAATTCAATGAATTGATTGGTATGTTAGGTATTCAAAGTTTGAATTACTACAGCTGGCAAAAAGCACACTCCAAAGCTGCGATTTATGTCAAAGAAGCATCTAAGAATGAAATGGCTAAAGCTGCAGCTGAAGAGAGGAGTCTCGAAATTGAACGTGGTGACGTTGTTCATGGTATACCGTGCACAATGGTTGAAGGTGATGGATCATACCTAAAACGCACGTACATGTATGGTAAATATGATTCATCAGCGTGTTGTGTCGTAATAATTGGCAGATATACTAAAAAAGTATTGCAGATTATTGTAAAACAAAAAACATGCGCGATTTGTGATTATGCTTCAAGCAAAAATATAACTCCTAAAGAACACACTTGCTATCGGAATCATGGGAAGAATCAAAGCTTGACTAGCATGGAAAGCGCTGCAATGGCAGAGGCATTCGCAAGTAGTGTTAAAGAGCATAATTTAATCTATAATGTATTGATTTCTGATGGGGATAGCAGTAACTATAAATCAATTTTAGACAGTAATCCTTACGGAGAGTATGGTGTTGAAGTTAGAAATATACTTTGTACAAACCATATTTTAAGAAATGTTTCAACAAGTATCAAAGTTCTTTCGAAAACTAAAGGTCGACTAGGACAATTAAGAAAGAAAATTGAAGATAGTGCACCTTGTTTCATTGAAGCAATTGGACAATGCGTTCAGACTATAACTGAAGAAGATATTTCTTGGGAGTTCAAATGTAAACCTCTACGAGATAATATCAATAAATTACCCTATCACATTTTCGGCGATCACAGTCAATGTGAACATAACAAGTATGGGTGTAGTGGTCAGGCAATTGGTAACGAAGAAAATGTTGTTACAGCTTTACAGGAAGCTAATCTCATGGATGATGTTGAGCAGTGCGTTTTTCGAGCTGCTAATAATGCATCAAGCTTACTTCACAACGTTACAACGAACAATTGGTGCAAAACGTCTCCATCTGTGTAAAAAAGATTCATATGCAACCCGTTGCCATGTTGCCACAATATCACAAAACACTGGATAAACAATTGCTCCAATTTGCGAAGCAGCAGAGAAGCAAGTCCCAAGTTGCGTAGAATTTCTTCAGCAAAAACTCAAGATTGAATGCATTACGACAATTAAGAATGGCTAATAGAGATCCAGTTGAAGAGAAGATCAAGAAAGCTTGTCGTAAAGCTGATAAAGATTATGGTCTGAATGCTCATCAGCCTGATATAAATAAAGAAGAATTTTCAGTTCGTGTCAAGCAACATTATGCTATTCTTAACGCATGGCGTCTCGAGAGAGATGCTATTGAAAGCCGAACGAGGAATCAAAGCGAATGCAACGAATGGAGGTCTATGCGAAAATGGTTGGTAACTGCATCTAGAATGGGAAAAATATGTAAAAAACGTCCTGAAATCTCATGTGCATCGTTCGTTTCAGATATATTGTATCCTCAAACGTTAAAAGATCCGGCATTGGACTATGGTATAGCTATGGAGTTTGTTGCTAAAAAAGTTTTAACAGATCTCGGGTACGATGTGCAGCCATGTGGACTATGTGGACCCAGAAGTCCTTGGAATAGCAGCATCCCCTGATGGTTTAATAGGTGTAGATGGAATACTTGAAATAAAATGTCCATTTACGGCAATGCATATTGATCCAGAAATTGCTATCAAAGACAAGAAGTTACATATCGGCAAAGCTTTTCGTACAGAAAATAACGAAGTAATTCTTAAAGAAAGTCATGAATATTATTACCAAATACAAGGTCAACTACGTGTAACCAATAGAAAATATTGCTTATTCGTTATATTTACTTTTGTTGGTATAAAAATGATGGTGATTGAAAGAAATGATGAATTTATTGAAGAAATGATAGTACAAATTGCCCAGTTCTATCGGGATTGTTTATTACCTGAAATAGTAAATAGTAGAAGAAAAAGACGTATGCCTTTGCGAGAACCAGAGTATATACTGCAAGCTCAAGAAGAAGCCAAGCAACGACAGCAGCTACGAAATGAAGCTAAGAAAAACAAAGAAAACGAAAGTAAAGAAACAAAACGACGAAAATGAGTACCACACAAAAAAAGAAAAAGACTTCAAATGCAAACGCTAATAAAAAAGGATTAAAGAGGAAAGCACTGGGGAATGATGAAGAAATTTCACAAGCTAAAAAGTTAGTTCACGAAGTCGAAACTATTGAAAATAGTGGTAATGCCGCTTGTGATATTGGCATTAATGATGGAGCTTGTAATAGCAATGAAATAAAAAAAGCTACGACGAATGTAAATAAAAATGAAAATAGTAAAAACATTTCGTTTAAACGAAAAGTCCCACAGAAAAAATTGTCAGCTGTTGAAAATTATATTCAAGAAGTGGAAAAAACTTTAGAAGAATTAGGATTAAATGATGAAAAAGATAGCGAAAATAACTCAGATGTAGACTTTGATGTGCCCTTGACTGCAGACATGATCCATAAACAATGCCAGGCGATTTTCGAAAGAAATGGTATTCATCATAATTATTTATCAGACGCGGATGACAATGGAACTTAGATTAGAAACTAAGTAGTCTGAAAATTACAGAAACAGAAAAAATCATCACAGTTCAGAGTCAACAGGTAAGTAAGTTTTTACTCCCGATAATTCCTACAGGAATTGCCTAAAACATTTATTCCGTTGATTAATCGCGCAAGAAAATTATAGTCACTTAATTATTGCGTTGAATAATCGCGCAAGAAAATGATTGCAATCAAATTTAAATATTTATTATTCCGTTGAGTAATCGCGCAAGAAAATCATTATCATTTTTTGCATAAATTATTGCGTCGAAAAATCGCGCAAGAAAATTGCAATAAAATATAAATATTTATTGCGTCGTTGCAGAATTACAAATAAAAATAAATTTATCACGAAGACTCACGGATAAATTTATCACACATAATTATTATCAACAGGTCAATAGCATTATCATCAGCATATGATATATAGCAAGTACTATTAATAAATATTATTGAATATGTAGATATACTTACTTAATTTAAAATGTATTTCAATAACATATCATTATATGTGTTTTAAAATTTCAATGTGATATATGAAAAAAATCAGGAAGTAAATGTTTTAATTTTATATCGCTTGCCAAACATTTTAAAATTGAAAAATTATTCATGGAGCTAATTTTTAATTTAAGGATAAAATAAAAAAATAACCTCAAGGGTAAAACAATCAAGAAAACAAATTTTTCTTCGTAAATCTCGAAACACGTCAACTTTAATTTCTTATTTTCTTGATGATAGTGCAATTTTCAACCAAATCTAGCCGATTTGATCAATTTTATATTGAAAAAATAGCAAAAAATTGCACATTTACCCCTAAAAAAAACAGGGGTTGATACCCTTCGGGGTAAAAGTTGTGCATACAGTAGCGTCTTTTTATAATAAAGAATTTGGCATTGGTTTTATTTAAAAACTCCAAATAGTTTTTGAGATATTAGAAAAAACCTGTTTTTGGGGGTAAACTTCAAGGGTGATTTTCACCCCTTAAATCGACGAGTTAGCACGTGAGAAAAAGCACGTGATAATATTTTCTCGAGTACTACAACATATCACAAAATGATCAAAATCGGTGAGGTACACCTGGGGACCCTTCCTTGTAAGCTTCCGGTACTGCCGCCACCGTCATCAGGGTCATCATGTGCAAACCCGCGGTCAGTGCACCGATTATGTGCAGCGAAAACTGCCAAGCCTGAAACTTGTTAAACTCGCCCAGGTGGGCCATCACCTCCTCCAGGTCGTTGCCCACGCTCTCTATTTTGATGTCTCCTGAATCTCACGCGTTACGATACAACGCGTCGATTTTGTACCTAAAATATAATTGTTTTATATTACAATAAAATTAAATTAAAGAAAACGTGTCAAAATATTTTGGAATCTAGGACTAGCTTGGCTTGATACCCTATAGCAAATTAATAATGTTAACAAACTATATTCAACTCTCTAAACTGTAGCCAACAAGTTTTTGGTTTAAGATCGAAGTAAACTATGTGCTTTATAGTTTTAACCTACAGTAAAGGTACTTGTAATACCCCTATTTGAAGCTGACCTCGTCGTTGATGTAAATATTACCTTTGACCTGATCCAGACCAGCAGCTATTAACACCAAAGTGTATTTCATAGCAACGTAGTGCACTTCTTACACGTACTGCACAAAACTATATACTTCTTCTCGTTGGAGTATGGAAATTCTGTGCAACCTTAATGAAATACTGTACCCAAAATATAATTGTTACAACCCAAAAATTAAAAAAAAATTGTCAAAGTTATTGAACAAAATGCTAAAAAATAAATTTACCAATCAATTTGTGTAGATCAAGTTTAAAGTTTAGTAGTAGTAGTATCTCTTTCATCATTGTTATTCTCAGAAATCCCGGACATTAGCAAACTTCAGCTGGTCTTGTGCATTGAATTTTTTGTCTGACATTTCAGGAGGATTTAAAATCTAGCAAAAACAAAAATCTATTACAAAATAAAATAAAAATAAACTATAAACTGTTTCTCCCTTAGTTAAAAATAATCCATTTTTTTTTCATTCGAATCATGATCTTTTAAGCGGCCGAATAGAATTCCAATCTAGACTCAATAACAAGTTCATTGTTTTTAAATCTAAAACTGACAGTTTATGTCTTTACATATCCTGAGTTTTATAGCAATTCAGATATCTTCTGCAAAAAATAAAATCTTTCTTTTTTCGTTACATAAGAATTTCTTTATATATAAATTATTTTCTTTTAAAAAGACTATTATTTTACTTCAATATGGAAGTTTGCGAAGCTGAAGATGGCAATGTTCGTTTTGTATGTCAGTATGGTATTGTAAGTAATTTTAAAGTTATTATTTCAATATTATAGAATAGAACATTTAAATTCCGCTTAGCAATGTATACAAATTGAAAGATTGAATTTTTTTAATTATAGTCTATTTGGACAATAAAAAAATTACAGGTAGCTGCCACGTGCATTTTAAAAGTCGCGTACGAAGGAGAATAGACGCTCAAAACTGTTTTAAAATAAAAAGAACATAGTTATTTAATTTAAGTAAAAGAATGCAAATATTCAAATCAAAGAATAAGATGATACCTTCAAATTATTGTTCAATATTCAAAAATAATAAAAAACTAAAATTTATTGATATTTTCTCCTTTGCTGTAAACATTATTTACATTTGCGTCCTTTGTCGGAGTACAGTAAACAGACAGACTGACTATTTACTATTTTCACCTGATATACTGAATATATTAAGAAACCTTCCGAGCACACAAATTAACTTGAATAATGCCAGTATTGTCCAAGTTTTATTCACAAATGTCCATTTCACTTTCTTCGAATTTCTTGATCTTAACAACAATCACAACACAATTAGAATTTGAGGTTAGAACTCCAGAAAAGGATTATCTAAGATTGCGCATGGGCGAACGTTTTCCATGGCTCATTAAAATACATTAGGTGATATTAAATATCTTAAACATCTTCGACTGATCAAGTCCCTGGACTAGCACTTGAGAGCTGAGCATGCCGGCCAGCGATAAGCTACATGTACTGCAAATAAAACGAAATTGTTAGGACTATGTTTGAAGTCCACGGATTCATTTTTCAAAAATTCGAGTATCCTCAGTATACCCTCGGGTACTTCCGGTATACCCCTGGTATACCCCCGGTATATTCTCGGTATATGTGAAGATCATACCTTCGATGGCTTTGAGTACCGGAGGGAATCCGTATATACGTACCGCACCGCCGGTGTTGCTGTCGCCGCTTGCGAATACTGACGCAAGATGGCAGTATGTCTGAGGTAGCCGCGAACGCAAATTGCCATGTATCCGCACGTTAAAGTTAAAATTACTACCCGCCACTGGGGCCGTATTCCACAAGCAGTTAGTGAGAGTGACAGTCAGATACTACTTTGGTGAGAACGATGACAATGAGAACAGTTTGTGTAAATTCAATAGGCGGCTCTCACAGTGCTATCGTTCTCACCATGCCAGTCTCATTTTCACTCTCACCCCATATAGCACCCAATATTTCGACAATATTTCCTCAAGGTTGCATTTGTAGAATCGTCAAATTCGAAAATATTGTTCGAAGGATAAATAACCTTCAAGAAATTCCCCTGCAATATTGCTGTAAGGCATCATGTCCGTTTTTGAATTGGATTTCCAAAAGACAATAAGCATATTGTGGCAATATTGCTCGAATATTATTTGTAATATTGTGTAAATATTGTAAAATATCGGCGAAAATTACTGTAGTTAAAAAAATTAAATAAGTTTTTTCAGGGACTCCCATGCCCTATTCGGAGACTACCATCCGGATGATACTTCCCAAAATGGGCATGGGAGCCCTTGAAAAAGCTTATTTAATTATTATGATTTAATGTTTTTCGCCTATGTTTCACAATATTGCAAATAATCTTTGAGCAATTTTGCCACAATATGCTTATTGTCTTTTGGAAATGCAATCCAAAAACAGACATGATGCCTTACAGCAATATTGCAGGGAAATTTCTTGAAGGTTATTTAACCTTCGCACAATATTTTCGAATCTGACAATTCTACAAATGCAACCTCGAGGAAATATTGCCGAAAGATTGTGTGCTATATTGGGTTAACTCCCTATGGAATACGGCCCCTGTGAGGACGCTAAAGATATAAGCGATGCAGTTTTCAATTATGCAAAGTATACAGGGTGAGAAACAAAATTTTGAAGTTTAATATCTTTGAAACTAATTGGTTTCGTAAACAACTCAAACATAGGGATCGAAGTGCTATATAATGCTAACTAAATCCAAAATTTGAACTTGATTAATGCCTTTTTACTCCAGTTACCGCGTCACGTAGAAAAACGACTTTTTTCAGTTGTTGATGTTTTTCTCAGGATCTGCCCCATAAAATGACTTAAAATTAAAGTAAAGTATAGTCCTCATTACTTTTAATAATCATGATTTTTTTAGAAAGATTCAAAATTTAGTTTACGATATTTCAAAAATATGCGCTTTATGGTATGTAATAAAAAAACGACGAACGATATATAAATTTTCCGCGGTAAAAAGAGGTAATTGTATTCTTTTTCAGGTACATATGAAGCAATTTACTTTCGTCAACTTTTCCAATAACTGTATCAGAAAAAACTGAAATCTCAAAACTAAAAAATTGATATAAATGAACGGGTCGAAAAAATGTAAAAACGGACTATTACCCGCTGAGTATTCGTAAAAACAAAGAAAATGAGACTTGGTGGGTTGAAATCCACTGAGTAGAAGCTGAGCTAGAGGCGATACGAACGAACACACATACACACACACGTCCATACGGACATTTTCTAAAAACACTATTTTTGGACTTAAAATGCCTCAAAACATATTTCCTACATGTTTTTACACAAACTTCAAAAATTACTATCACAAGGCTTTCTAAGGAAGGAAGCAATATGACTTTTATAGAGGACCTGAAGCGTCAAGATGGTTTGCTGAACAGATAAGAAGCATAGAAAAACAAATAAGTACTTTATATGCGAATCCTTTGCCTATGCCAGTTCTATCACAGACTAAGTTAACAGATTCTTATGATTCACTGAATTAATAGGTTATTATGATTAAAAAACGTGTCATATTTGTAAAAAATTGTTGAATGATGATGCAAAGGTGCGTGATCACTGTCATCTCACTGGAAAATATCGAGGACCTGCACATGCTACCTGCAATCTAAATTACCAAGATTCGAAAATAGTTCTAGTTGTGTTTTATAATTTAAGTGGTTATGATGCACACTTTATTATTTCTGACGTATCAAATCATTTCCTAGGGCAGATTGGTTTACTACCTCTGACAGAACAAAATTATATTTCATTTTCGAAGCATGTAGAAAACAGTAAAATTAAATTTACATTTTTAGGTTCATTTAGATTTATGCCTACATTACTTGAAAAATTAGCATCATATCTTCAAGACTATGCAATTGTTAATAAAAAATTTAGTGATCTGAGTACGACACAAATAAGCTTGTTGACAAGAAAAGGTGTTTTACCCTATGACTATATAAGCTAATCGGAAAAACTAGAAGAGTGTAAGTTGCCTGAAAAAGAGGATTTTTTCAGCATTCTCAATGACTCATCAATATCTGATCGAGATTATGAGCATGCACAATATGTATGAAGTACATTTAATATTCGAACACTTCGCGAGTACTCAGATTTTTATATGAAAACTTATGTTTTGCTGTTAGCAGACGGTATTGAAAATTTTCGAAATCAGAGCATGAATGTTTATTATCTCGATCCTGCTCATTATTGCACTACTCCATGCTTAAACTAAACAGCTTAACCTAAAACATACAGTTAAATAATTAAAACTTCTTAGAGACATTGACATGGTACTTTTTATAGAACGAGAAATTTGAGGTGGTTTGAGTCAGTGCTCTAATTGGTATGCAGCAGCTAATCATAAGTACATGATTGAAAAGTATAATAAATATAAAGAAAATGAATAGTTGATTTATTTAGATGCAAATAATTTATATGGATTTCAACCTTCACAATGTCTTCTGTATGATGAATTTCAGTGGCTTGAAAATTTTGATTTGTTTTCCATCACATCTCATGGATATATTTTGGAAGTCGAGTTAGATTATCCTAGTGAAATACACGATGATCATAATTATTTTCCATTCTATCCAAAACATCCAAACCTCTTGGATCTAAGCAGGAAAAAGTTTTAGCTACATTTGAACCTACAAGAAATTACCTTATTTATTATATTGCTCTGCAACAAGATCTTTCAAACGGTCCTCGACTCGTTAAAATACATAAAATTTTAAAATTTAAGCAGTCTCCATGGCTCAAATCTTTCATTTAAAAATGAATTTGAAAATAACTTTTTCAAATTAATGAATAATGCAGTATTTGGCAAGACCATGAAAAGTATTAGAAAACGAGTTACAGTCAAAGTAGTGAGAAATATGACGGAAGATATAGTGTAGAGGCAGAAATTTCGAATCTTAATTTTCATAGTAGTTCCATATTTAATGAAAATATAGCTGCAATACACTTAAATAAGACTGATATACTTTTTAATAAAACAATCTATGTTGGTCTTACAGTTTTAGATCTCTCAAAGACACTGATGTATGATTTTTATTATAATTAAGTACGACAAATGTACCAAGATAATTGTGAATTATTGTACACGGATACTGATAGTTTTATATATTTAGAATTTAGCTAAATCACTCCGCGCTCGCGAGTCGCGTGAGCACAGGAAGGTACAGGCGGAAAAGAACTAACACTCCGATGTACTGCTACTCAACTCTGACGACTTTATTTACAAGAATAATACTGACGAATTTGAGCGTGTGCTCAGTCTGGCGGCCAGTCCCAGAATGGCGACCGGGTGCGCGCTCCCCGCTCGCCACGGCGTGGCGTTGGCCGGACGACATTTTGAGGCTGACTCCGGCGGTACTCCGCTAGTCGAAGTCAGGCCTCGGCTGCAGCGTCTGCTTGCGCTGGCGACGACGCTGTCCAGCGCGTGGCGCCACAGCTACTCTCCCGCCAATGCCGAACGTGTACTGCGTCCGGAACGACACCGTTTTCTTTGGCCTGTTGAGGGATGGACTGGCGGAGGGCGGCTGCGGCGGCGGCGATATTGAAGGCGCCGGGACAGGCGGCGACACAAGTGGTTGCGGCTGGGTGGACGGCGTGGGCACTGGATGCCCCTCGTGGATGGCCCAGCTGGAGGACCCTGTGCGAGTGACCGTGCCTCGGGCGCTGATGGTGTTGGTGCCTGCGCCGATGGCGCGGCAGGTGGAGGATCCGGAGCCGCTGAAGCTGGTGAGGCCCGCGCAGGGAGCGGGGTGTTGGTAGTCGACTGATCGGCTACCTCCAGGTACGCCGGCTTGAGGGAGCTGGTCGAGAGGGTCTTGGCCTCGCCGTTCACCTCGACCACGTATCGCTGGTCGTCGAGGCGTCGCAGCACCCTGTGTGGCCCCGTGTAGGGCGGCTGCAGCGTCGTGCGGACCGTGTCGACTCTCCTGAAGACGTGCGTGCAGGTGCGCAAGTCGCCGTGGAAGAAAGAAAGGACCCTGGGGCTGCCCGCAACCGGCCGATGAGACCACGCAACTCGGCGACGAAAGCCGGCGCGTTCGCATCTGGATGACTATCTGAAACAAAGAAGTCTCCTGGGACTCGGAGAGTTGTGCCGAAGAGCATCTCGACAGGAGAAGCCTGAAGATCCTCTTTGAAGGTCGTTCTGAGGCCCAAAAGGACGGCTGGAAGGGCCTGCGGCCACGGTGTTGGTGCGCAGCACATGAGGGCCGCCTAGAGAGTGCGGTGCATCCTTTCCACCAGCCCATTGGCCTGCGGGTGGTAAGGTATTGTGTGCACCCGGGCTGCACCGATGATGTTAGCGAGGGCTGCGAAAAGGCGCGCCTCGAATTGCGGGCCCTGGTCCTCGTTAATTTTTCGAACGCTTCTTGTTGGTCGGAGCTCCATTCCCACTTCACCTTCTTCTTCAGGAGTTTGTTGAGAGGGGCTGTCTTTTTTGCTACTTGTGGGATGAATCTCCTGTACCAAGATATCAACCCTGAGAAACGACGTAATTCCTTGAGGTTCGTCGGCGGTTGTAGATCCGTGATTGCTCTTACTTTTTCTGGATCCGTATGGAGTCCCTCTTCGTTAATCACGTGCCCTAGATACTTTAATTGTTTACGGCAGAAGTGGCTTTTCTCCCAATTTGGTTTTAGCTTGGCTTCCCTTAATCGGCGGAGAGTTTCGCAAATCAGTTGTAGATGCTGTTCAAAATCTTCGGTCACAATGATGATGTCGTCGAGGTAACAAAATACGTTCGGTTCTAAGTCCGGCGTGATGACTGCGTTCATCAATCGCATGGAAGGACGATGGATCAACGCATGGATCACCGAAAGGAAGAATTTTGAATTGCATTAAGCCTCTCCCAGGAACGGTAAAGGCTGTATATTTTTTGCTTTCTTCTGATAGCGGTATTTGCCAATATCCGTTTTTCAGGTCAATCGTAGTTAGATACTTAGCTCCCCGGAGTTTGTTCAGTGTTGCATGAACCTGTGGCAGTGGGTGCGCATCTTTGATGCTAATTTTGTTGATGCCCTGGAAATTGATGCAGAAACGCCTTTTCCCATCCTTTTTCTTGCGAGCACTATGTTGGAGCTCCAGGAGCTGTCGGATGGCTGAATCACATCTTCTTGTAACATTTCTTCGACGGCCTCGTGGATTATCTGTTGCATGGCTGGATTGCGTGGCCAGTAGCGTTGTTTGATTGGATTCGACTCGGTTACCTTTACTGTGTATTCGATGAGCGGTGTGGGGCCTTGTACTTCTTCGAACAGTTCATTTTCGTATCGGATGAGTTCATCCACTCGTGTTTGTTGGTCCTTCGATATTTCTTGAATGCCGATGTCGCCAACGGAGAGTACCGAGGTATTGGTTTGATTGGGTTGTAGTTCATTTCCCGCAATGATCAAGCGGATGTTGAGCTTGCGTAGCGCGTCCATCCCCAACAGCATTTCGTGGCGTAGTCCTTTCATAATAATAAATTTGTTCTTGAAGGTGGCCCCGAGGATTGTTGCTTTACTCTCTACGTAGTCCGTTAATTCGGTGGTTGAGCCATCGGCCAGTGTAGCAATGGTCTCCTGCTTTCCATGCCGCCACCCATTGTTTTGTCAGATCCTGGCGGTTTCTGGTGTTACGAATGAACTTACGGCCCCCGGATCAACCAAAGTCAGCACTGTATCTTGGTTTATCAGTACACTTACAAGGTATCGGCCGTCTTGGGACGGTCTCCTGCTACTGTAGAGCCGTCCCTTAGCGCGTTTCCCGACCGGTCCGGGAATCCGTGGCAATCTCTGGTAAGGACACCGTCCTTTCCACATACAGAACAGAACTTTCGTGCAACATTTTTGCAGTCGGAGCGGGAATGGCCTCGCTGCTATCGTTGTAACGCCAGCAGCATTCGGCTCTATTGTAGTAGTCGGTTGTCCCGGTATTCTTACCTGTGAAAGCGCTGTTGATGGCAGTTTTTCGTTCTTGCTCGCGTACTTTGGTGGCAATATCCTCATATTCTTCGATGCGTTGGATAAGATGCGGTACGTCTTTGATTTCTTCTCTGCGCACTCGTAATTGTAACTCGGGTCTTATATTGTTGTATAGGTTGTCGAGTTGTTCTTCCAAAGTATAACCTCCCCTTCGTCTCATTAGAGTCGTAGTTGTAGTAGGGCTTTATATTTTCGTTAGGTTTCTGGGGCCTTTGGCTACTTGTCTGGCTAGGTTTCGTCGTTCTGTGTTCAACAAATAAAAATTTCTCAACCTGGTTTTGAGCTCTTCGCAGGTCTGGCAGTCGCTGGCGTAATTCCCTCGCCATTGCAGGGCTTCTCCTCGCAGCAGTTCAGGGGCTCCTTGGAGTAGTTGTGCGCCGGTGAATCCGTATGATGCTTGTAGTTCTTGGACCCGCTCTAAAAATGCGTAGACGTCTCTGCGTCATTCACGTCAGTGCGAGCGCACCGATAGTTTGTTACTTCGTTCTCCTATACTTAGAAATTCGATCGTTTGTTTATATGTATTGGATTAATTTAAGGTTAGTTTTTAACAAACAACAAATGTTTCATAAGCAAAAAGGAAGTGTGTCAAAAGAAGTTAATGCGGAATCTCGCATAAATACACGTCAAATCACCAATATCCGAGATATGTTTACCTTTTGCCCATGATTCTTTTTCCCAATCAGGGTTATATTTGTAACTTCTTGGTTCTGACGAACTTCTCACCTCACTTTTTCGGCTATTCGGTATCATTCAAGTATAAAAAGCAATATTTTTAAATAATTTTTGTAAAATTTCGTCTAATTCACAACTTATAGTAAAAATCGCCTAAAAATCGCACAAATGATTAAAATATCGCCAATAAATCGCAAATCGCCAAATTCAAGAATGGTGTCGCAGGTGTACCTAGAAAATCGCACTTACACTAGGCGTATAAGTTTTCCGTTCACGCGTATTATATCACATTATGAATTGATCTTTGTTTAATTAATTTAATTAATTAATTTATTGCTGAGTGCGCTTATACTTCAGCAGCCCTACCTACGCGGTGTCTGCAAGCAGCGCAGCACGCAGGCAGACTCGCACTAGTAGTATTAGCGCGCGTTGCCGATTTGAAATTGCCGCATACGTGTAGAGTGATCACTTGACCTGCGCATCTGCACACGGCTTCTTTTCAGCTCTCGCTTTATCGTATGTGTCGATGTTGTGCAGACATTATGCAATTTGTATCGTGTTTGTAAGCTGTTTGCTACTGAGTGTGAACGCATTGACAGCAACTCTCCCTCCGTTCTTTTGCTTAGTATAGCACGCGTCAGATTCAAAATGGCGTTGTCGAATTTTACTTGCGCCTTGCTTTGCGCGTTGTTCGCAGCGGCGTCTTTTTGCTCTTCTCTCTCCCTCCCTCCTTTCCGTATAGCTTACGTGCGAGAGAGAGGTGAGGCGGCCATGTTGGCTCGGTTGCTTAGCAACCCCCCTTTTACTGGCGCTTCGTTCTGAGAAGCTTAGCACGTGGCTTTGCCCGTTTGAAATTGTGAGAAATGCGTTTTGTCGATGTTTCTTGTTTCAGCGCGTTTTAGCTTTTATGAGAACATTATTTTTCAAAATGCTTATTTGGATCATTTTCTCTACGCAATTTTCGTGAATTCGATTTTGTCATTTTTTACTTAACACGTTTTTTCGCGGGATCTTGTTTTAGATTATATTTCGCGTTTTTTCACTTCACTTTTCTTTTTTTTCAAATACGTGTTTTGACTTGATTTTAGTTTTCATTTCGCGTTTTTTACTTCACTTTTCTTATCTTTCAAACACGTGTTTTGACTCGATTTTTAGATTTAAGTCTTAACAAGAGAAAACTGAGAAGCAGCGTGCCTTTTTCCGCTGAGTGTAGATCGTAGTTCTTTCTTTTTTCACTCGTGTGTCACTGTTCACAAAAACCAATCCGCGCAGTGGTCGCAAGCGGAGCTCATAACCTGTCGGAATAACGAATTACCACGTTCGTATCCACCTTGGACGACTTTGAAACTTAAGTATTAGGCTTTGCATAATAGTGTAAAAAAGAATAGAATAAAATCAATATTGACAAGCTTAATACTTACATCTATTTTCGTTTGATAGCTGCTACTGTTGCTGGTTGCCAAACGTCAATGGAACAGCTTCTAAAAAAACTAGAGTGGGTGTATGTGCCATAATTGAATAATTAGGAAAAAATAAAAATCATCTGTATCGCATTTACACCACTCACCGTTCGATATATCATCTTGATGATTATGCTGTCCTTGTTGTCGTTGACTAGACTCTGAAACTAAGTATTGAGAGAGTCAAAACGTGTAATTAAGCAATAAAAAGTTAATTTTTGTATTTTAATTGACTCAATACTTATAATTAATATTGCTTGTTTCGGGAGTTTGTAACTGGTGCTCATTACACGTCATTATGTTTTCATCACCCTTGGTATCTCTCATCATCTCGTTAATTACTAAAAAAATTGAGTGAAGCTCAGACTAATCGAAAATATCAATATGATTAAGAAAAGGAAACGTTAATATCTCACACTTACATTGGCGACGAAACATTATACGCGCTAGTGGATGTTCATGATCGTTACGCTGGCGTATACTTTTCAGAGCAATCGACAGAACATCCGGATTACGGAATAGACCATTGGTGAACACACGATTGACCGTAGTTATTCTACAATGTAGTAGGAGAAATCGCAGCTTCCTACATAAATTATCTATCGATTGCTGCTAAAGATCTAAAGCTCACACTGCACCACACATTGTACGAATGTACGGATCTAAAACTTTTGCTATATTTAATGCTTCATGCAAAACTTTTACTAAATGTATCACGCTTGCTCGAATCATTCTGTAAAAAAAGATGTTTTGACTATCCAAAGGAACCTGGCAAGACCATCGAGCGGAGCTCTTTAAATACTTTCTCGGTGCAGGGTAAACAGTGGGGATGCAGTGCAAAAACCCACACTCTTTTTTCGCTAATACTGCTGATAGAAGACAATTTATTTTAGACTCATGTTACTTACTCGCAGTCAGGTGTACATATGTTTTTTAGAATTTATTTTGCAAAGGTTTCTTAGAATGACACCTGCGAGTCCTCATATTTACAAGCGACACGAAAGCTAAAGAAAAGAAAGTTTAATACAAGGATTTCTAAGAATAATTAGTAGAGGGACATTCGTTACATAATTATCTTTTAAAAAATTAAAACGCTGACAGCCCGTGCACGTGCTAAATACGTACAAAAGTATTCCTGTATGTGCATTAAATTGCAGAGTGAGAATTATGACTTGAAAAAAAAAACAATAAGAAAGAGAGCGCGACGCTTGACTGCGTTATCCGATATCCTGTAGAATACAGCCAAAAAAATCGTTAATTCTAGAAATTTTAATTTTTCTTTAATGTCACTCGATAGAGTGTGCAAAAATACGTGTACAGTTAAAGAACCATCGCTCTAGGTCAAAAACTAAATTTGCGTAAAATAGGTGAAATTGAAAAAGTTCCAATAACTGTAAATATTGGAGTTATCGAAAAAATAAAAGAATTTTGGCTCTCTTACGAGGAGCGATTGTAGGAGTACAATACCTATACCAATAGTCAAAATAAAGTTTTAGGCATCATTTAAATAATATTATATGCGCTAAGCTTGTTGATACATGCGCAATTATTTTTTCTCGAGAATCATTACTCATAGAGCAACTGCATGATTATACTAGATATGCATGTGTGAATTGCTCAGGTCTTGGGCAGTATTGTTGCCGAATTTCTTCTCTCTGCTGGTCAGTGAAAAAGGGAATGACTAAGAAGATGCACCTGCACAGCTATACCAAGAAAAAGAATGAGTAAGAAGACGCAGCTGCATAGTACATACTTTAATGCACGTACAAATCTCTTGCATTGTTCCTGAATTTTTGAAGCATCAGTAAAACGTTGTAGCATCATATCTCTGAAAGAGAGGAGTATGTGTGTGTGTTTCCGAAAATACACGTGCTACAGCTAACACCGCCGCCACTACCACCACCTCTAGCGATGAATCATCAGTGCGCGGAGTGAGGCGGATGCACTGCATTGTCAGTCGCGAATATGCTCTCGTCGCGGAACGACTATGAGAACTGTGTCTCGCGAATATTTTGTTTCTCTTATTTTTAAGATCCAAAGTGTAGCAGCAAGAGACAACAGCCTTGTTGATGGTAGTGGTGGTGGTGGTGGTGGTGGTGGTGGTGGGACAACATCTCTACCTTCATATTGCGCGAGTGCTAAATGGTAGCCGACGGCAAGTGTCTGTAGAGAGAACATTAGTTAGTGGCAGTGCGTGTGTGTATGCGCTTGTGTGTATGAATAAACAAATAGTGTTATTTCACAAAATAATTGAAATTTTCGTGATTTTTTACTTGTATACGCTTCATCTACCTTAAATATACTTGGAACCAAAAGTTGTAAACCATTGTTTATAAGCCTGTATCTCTAAAAGTTACAATCAGAAAATAGTATTTTTGGCTCTAATTTGTTAATTAAGAATTACCCAGCCATATCAGCACTTAGAGGTACTCAACCCTAGCTCCTACGTTCCTCTGCATCGGGTAGGGGAGTGAAAGCTGAACTCTGTGACCTACGTTCCTCTTCATCAGTCCGATGAGCGTTTTGTATTTATTACCTAGTGGCCTCCGTCTAGCAACAGTTTTACTCAACTGTTTCGCCATGTTATTCCCTTCTATTCTCTTCGTCATTTCTAACCTTCTTGATAATAGTCCTTACGTAGTTGTTTACTGCGCACCAGCCATCTTTTGACGCTAGCATAGCTGTCATCATTGACTCAGGGGTCAGCGACGGTGCATCTATCGCCCATTTCCACTGCACTGAGAGACTTTCGGTGTAGCTACTACTCCTCAAGTTCATGAGGTTTGTACTCTTGCAATCGGAGTAACAGCTACTCCGATTCGGCGTAGTCCACGAGCCGACGAGTGTAGCAGCGGCTCCATCTAGTAGCGGCCCTATTAGCAGACGAAATAACCTCAAAATGCTCTCATGAGTTGTAAACCAATATTTCTTATGATAATTTCTTTTGTTTTGCTAGAAACGGTTAAAAAGTTAATGCTTTAGTTATTTGACGTTTTATACGCAACAATTTCCAACAATTATATTATTAATATATGCGATTCACTCGAATTTGTGTTTCGTACGACATTTAGCTGTGTCGAGTTTTTTGCGCCGAATCGGAGTAGCCGTTACTCCGATTGCAAGAGTAGCGCCTACTACCACGATTTGAGGCACCATAAGACCTTAAGCGGTAGCAGCTACACCGAAAGTCTCGCAGTGAGGAGTCCCATCGTCTTTGCTACTTAGCTAGGGTTTGTTCGTTTGCGGATTTCCAAACTTCCTTTAGAGTATTGTCACCACGCCGATTTTCTTCGTATATATTCTTTCGTTCTGTTGCTAGGAGGTCAATAGGCGGCATACTTGAAATAACGCACACTGCATCTTCTGATACTGTTCGGTAGGCAGAAGCGACCCGCAATGCACTTCTCCTATAAACTGTTGACAGCTTTCGTGCATAGGACTTCACCAACATAGCGTCCGCTCATATTGGGGCACCGCATAACATAATCGATGTAGTTACACTGGCTAGGAGTAACCTTCGGCCCTGCGTTGGCCCACCTACATTTGGCATTAGTCGCGATTGTGCAGCACCGACTTTTGCTGCCTTATTGCTTGCTCTCTTAAGATGCTGCTCAAACGTTAGTCTGGCGTCTATGGTGATTCCCAGGTACTTAGTGGTCGGCTTAGAGTTTATTTCGTGTCCGTCCATTGACAGCGTTATTGTCTCTATTTCCTTTTTACTAGATATAAGAATAGCCTCCGTTTTGTAGCTAGCAAGCTCAAGTCCAGTCTGCTTTAGCCAATCGTGGATTATACTTACTGCCTTGTTAGCGATTTCCGTCACCTCTTGCGACGTTGCAAACGTCGCAGCCGCGTCGATACGAGGAATCTCGTTCGATGCGGCCAAGCCCAGAGTGCGCGGAATAAACAAGCGAGTCGACGTGTTGTTGTCGGCGCCGGCCTGTCCTCAAATTTGGGAAACGGGCTAGCTAACCGGCATCATCGGCGCGAGAGCGAGCCTCGTCGGCGCGCGCGCTGATAGGTCCTCCGCATGTCGCGAGCCAATCAGCGGGCGCCGATGCGCGGCTCGCTATCCGCGCGGACTGGCAGCCAATCGGAAGCCAGCAAGAAGCATGGGCCCGACGAGCACGAGATGAGAGTGAGCGCGAGAACGAGCGGGAAATCCGAGAGTTCTCTTCCGACTGTCGACGGAGCACGTCGACGTTTGCGAGAGTTTCGTGCGTTCTCCTCTGCTTGTCGACCGAGGTCGACGACTAGAGGAGATTGGGAGAGTCTCCTAAGAGTGGCGACCATCCTGACGAGAGGAAGGAAGCCAGCCAGTCCGCCACCATCATCCAGAGGACCAGAGCAGCCAGCAACATCGACGTGGGAGAGCCGAAGCCGCCAGCCGCCACCAGGTCCGGGAGGAGTCCAGGAGGCAACGACGGGAGCACCGACGGACGTCTACCGGAAGCCTCGGGAGAAGTGAGCGAGTAAGCGAGAGAGAGAGAGAGAGAGAGAGAGAGAGAGAGAGAGAGCCGTAAGTGAGCCGAGAGAGAGAGAGAGAGAGAGAGAAAGAGAGAGTGAGAGAGAGATATATAGAGACAATACGAGAGTGAGAAGAGTGTGGTGCGGGCACACTCGTGAACGAGGATACACTGAGCGGGAGCGTACGGCTGCGTGTGTATGTGAGAGAGACAGAGAGCGAACACGAAAGACGAGTGTCGGTGTGCAGTGCGGGAGCACACCTAGACGTCTTCTGCGCGAGGCGTCTAGCCAGCGCACGCGATAGAGAGAGGGAGAGAGAGAGAGAGAGAGAGAGAGAGAGAGAGAGAAAGAGAGAGAGTGAGAGAGGGAGAGAGAGAGAGAGCCGTCAACAGACTGGACCTGGGACTGAGGCCTGCCGTCTGCTGCACGAGTGCGGCTCGTGTGTGAGCGCGCCAACATAAGCCCTGTGTGGCTACATTGTGCGCGGGAGGCATCATTGCCACCGCGTTGTAGGGAAGGGCTGGGCGAAATACAAGTGCAATAAACTGTTAACCATTTTGTGATTATTTTCCCTTCTCCCTAGCGTTCTCCCAAACGTGACGACCGCGCCAAATCCTACGTTAAAGAAAAATCCTAGCGCATGCGAGGCTCTAGGTGTTGCGCACCTGCGTTGGGAGGCACAGCGTCGCACTCTTCCTTTTGCTTTGCTACTACCACTACTGCAATATCATCTGCAAACCCTACAACTGTTGCTCCTTTGGGTAGCTCTAGCCTAAGTACGCCATCGTACATGATGTTCCACAATAGTGGGCCGAGCACTGATCCTTGTGGGACCCCTCCGGTTACTTGATAGATTTTCGTGCCGCTGTCTGTGTCATACAAATGGGTTCTGTCTTTCAGGTAGATATATTCCTTCTTATATATGCGGGTACCTCTTTTTCCATAGTGCCTCCTGTATCTTGCCCCAGCTGGCTGACTTAAACGAGTTTTTAACATCCAGTGTAATAATAGCACACTACTTCTAGGATCCTCCTTTCCATCTTTTTCCTTCTGTTGCAGTTCTAGCGGTTTTCTGAAGCCGTATTGATATTCCGCAAGTCCGCCTGGTTTTTCAATGACTTAGTCCATTCTAACGCCTCTTATGCACTCTAATATCTTGCCCGGGGTATCCAGCATGCAGAGTGGTCTGTATGAGGAAGCTTCTCCAGGTGGCTTATCTCCTTTGGGTAGTAGCACTAGGCGTTGATTCTTCCAGTTCTTAGGAAACGTCTCTTCTTCAAGACATGAGTTGTATAAGTCCACAAAGACATTGGGGCGTGCATATATAGCTTGTTTCAATGCAATATTGGGTATGCCATCCAGGCCTGGAGCCTTGTTGTTACCAATTTTTTGTATGCAGCCAGTAATTCCTCTGTGGTGATTGCTGGAATGGTTTCATCATTCACCTCCGCTTCAGGAATAGTTGTTACTTCCAGTTGAAGGGAAAACAGTGTGGACACAATACGATACCAGCAATTCCAAGCTTTTAGAAGGGGTGATATAACCTCCCTTTATCTTCTTCATTACCACTTGGTACGTTCGCCCCCAGGGGTCCCGCCCAACCTCGTCCCGTAACTCTTTCAGTCACCGTCGTTCATTCTCTCGGATTTTCCTCTTGAGTATCCGTTTAGCATTCTTCATTTGTTCATTTAGGGTGTCTACTATTTCTTTACCACGACCAGTCTTGTAGTATTTCTTCCTAGCCCGCTGTTCCTGTCTTCTGGTTTGATGACACTCTTTGCGGGCCGCGTCGATTTTTTTATCCCACCAGTATACTGGCGGTTGTCTATTGTTGGGAGTTCTCCTTGGCATTGTTGCGTCGCAGGCTCGGGTAATATTCCCCATTACCTACTCGACCTTATCATTCGCAGATCCAGACAGCTGTATTTCTTCTAGAGCCAGCAGGAATGTCTCCTTATCATAATCCTTCGTTTTCTAGCCGAATCCTTTTGTCGTTGCCCTCCCGTTGGATCACTGTTTTGATATTCTTATCTCTATTATTATCGCTTGGTGTTCACTGTTTGTGTAACGATCGCTCACCATCCACGACCTAACTGAGCCAATCAGGCAGCTACTGACAAACTTGAGATCTATGATGGACCCGGCGTCTCCTCTTTGTAATGTGTAAGAACACCCCTGGTTAACTAAAACCAAGTCAAGGAGGGTGAATGCTTCCAATAGCGCTTGTCCTCTTTCGTTCGTCCTTTGGCTGCCCCACTCTACTGCCCAGGCATTGAAATCGCCTGCTGTGAGTACCAGTTTTCGTCCTACAGCATCCTGTACTATTTGGTCCAACAGTTGTCTGAATTGTTCTATCGACGTGTTAGGAGAAGCATAGCAGTTGTAAATGTGTACGCCTGCGACCTTAGCGTGTACGAATCCTTCATTACGTCTTGTCATTTTTTCCTGGAAAGTGGCGTCTCCGCATGCACATATCGCCGCTTTACCAGTACTGTGCATATCCCACGATGGTTTGTGTGTGTATGTGTGTGTGTGTGTGTTACATGATCCCCTTCCCCACCCATCTCTCTCTCACCACCCACCACCACCACTCAGGTCTGCTTCCCGGACTATGACGCGACAAGACCGGTCTTACATCATGGTGGAGGAGTAGGGGTTTGGTTTTGACGCTCCATAGTCCGGGGTATACGACTAACGTTTAATTTTTGCAAAGAGCATTTAAAATAAATAATTTTTTATTATACCCTTTTTGTCACGCGATTGTGTGTTATATATTGTGTAATGCTAAATATTATAATGATAATTGAAATTACTTCTGGAAATAAATTGATAGTTACAGGAGTAGATTTTTAGCAAATTCTTTTATTTAAAAAAATTAGCAGTAAAACTATTATATAATAGATATCTGTAAGATTTAAAAAAAATTAATTATAGTCTCTCGAACTAATTTTAGAGACTTGTGGAATTCGATGGACTAGCTGGCAATAAACAACACTCTCGACAGTTAATGTGAACTGATAACCGCAAAAAAGGCTTTGACCTTTATTGAATATAGAGTGTATTTACAAGTGTTTAAATCTAAGGAAAAGAAGTGAAAGTTACAGTAGTAAAGTACCGACGCGTGAACAACGATATTATTTACGGACGACACTGTGAGGCGAGTACGAGCGCTCACAGTGATTTGGCAATACGTACTGACTATACAATCAGCGAGAGCGGCAGAAGGCCGATCCTTATATCGAACATTCGATCAACAAACTAGTTTACAACAATTTAAGTTTAACAACTTTACAATAAATTTGATACAATGTTAAATTCGCCTATATACTTGAATAATCTAATGCAAAATTTCTAGCAAAGGTAATACTAAAGAACAAAATAATAACTTGACTCTAATGAATCTACATTTATAACAGTCTACTAGAATGCTATCTATTCACGAGCTAAATGAGTTTACAGTGTAGGTGTTGTGTGTAAAATCTCTTCGATTGATGACAACTGGGAAACTCTTTAGATTTGACTGGACTCTGGTTGAAGGTTGGAGACTGCCCTCTGCGCACTCTCGTCTGAGGGCAGAAAGATGACCTTCACAACAGGTCGCTGGAACTCGGAATTGGCAGTACGGATGGTAACAACTCGAACTAGACCATCTTTCCCTGGATGTACCGCTGTAATTCGACCCAGTGGCCACTTGGATGGAGGGCAGAGTTCGTCCCTCAGAAGCACCAAGTCGCCCACGACCAACTGGCGTCCAGGAGTCAGCCACTTGTTTCTCTGTTCTAAATGATGCAATACCTCCAGTCGCCATCGCTCCCAGAAATGGTTTCTCATAACCGAGAGTAGCTTCCACCTGCAAGTGCGAGATTTTAGATTCACATCGTCAAAGGGCTCGGGCAATACATTGAGAGGACCGTTCACAAGAAAGTGACCAGGCGTAAGCGCCATCGAATCAGTGGACTCAGAGCTCAGTGGGCAGAGCGGCCGAGAATTTAAGCATGCCTCGATCTGAGCAGCAACTGTCGACATTTCTTCGAACGTTAATGACGTGTCTCCAATGACACGTTTGAAGTGATGCTTAAAACTTCTCACTGCCGACTCCCATAATCCTCCGAAACGAGGGGCTCTAGGAGGTATAAAAGACCATACTATACCGTCCTTCGCCAATGCAGCTACCACCTCTTGCGAGACTGATGAAGCCCGTTGGAATAACTTGTCAATTTCTGTGGCTGCGCCCTTGAAGTTGGTGCCGTTGTCACTGAATACCATCCTACAAAGTCCACACCGTGCGGTAAATCTGCGAAACGCTGCTAGAAACGCAGATGTGGACAAATCAGATACCACTTCAATGTGAACGGCCCGAAGAACCATACACACAAAGATCGCTATATATCCCTTTGTAGACTTGACACCTCTGCCCTTGGAGAACAATATTGGAAACGGTCCCGCATAGTCTAGACCGGTGTATGCGAAAACTCGCTGGGGAGTAAATCGATAAGATGGAAGCGGTGCCATTTGCTGCTGTACACTCTGAGCAACGTAGCGAATACATCTATGGCAGCACCGATAAACTCCTTGTACAACTCTTAACCCACGTGAAATCCAATACGTCCTGTTGAGGGAACTGAGCATCAGCTGGATACCTCCATGAAGAGTCTGACGATGTACCTCCTTAATCAACCTCTTGACTATAATACTGGATGCTGGCAGTATAATCGAGTGCTTCTCATCGTACTGCAAGAACGAATGCTGCAATCGGCGTCCAACTCGGAGCAAACCCTGTGGACAAATAAATGGTGCCAGTCGCAGCAAATGACTGCGAGATGACAATCGTTGTTGACTTCTGAGACACCGCAATTCCTCCTCGTAGTGCTGACTTTGCACATAACGAATCAGACCGACTCGAGCAGCCTCCATCTCCTCAGCAGTAAAATGTCCAGTGCAGCGATTTTCTCTGGGTTTGCTTGCATTCGAACGTCATCTGTAAACACAAGCCAAAATTCGCAACATCTTCGGCAAACTCGAAACCTTCTCCAAGTAAGCCAGCGTCTGCGATTCCCGATTTTCAGGAACCTTCTTCTCAACAGCAATCTGTGCACTCACTACATCTAACGAAACATCTACCTGCCATCTATCAGTTACCTTCCTCCAATCATTCCTGATCCATTCAGATCCTTCCCACCACAAGGAAGACTGCTGAAGCTGCTCCGACGAAAAACCTCGAGTCGCGCAATCGGCTGGATTGACTTCCGACTTAACATGACGCCACTGCACCCCAGGCAGAGTAGTGATCACCTCACTGACTCTGTTAGCCACGAATGTCTGCAATATTGATGGGTGGCCCTTCAACCAATCTAAAACTACCATGGAATCTGTCCAGCAATGCACTGAAACAGGCTTCAATAAAATTCCATCTAATAGGTGCTTCAACAATCTAACCAACAGCACCGAGCCACACAACTCCAATCGAGGCAAACTCTCCGTCTTAATAGGAGCCACTTTCGTCTTGGACATAATCAACGCCGATCTCTGACCTGGTATTACCAGATACGCTGCAGCGACGAAAGCTCTCTGACATGCGTCAGAAAACCCATGCAACTCCCACGATGTTTGCGATGAAGAGCCAAACCAACGAGGAATGCGCAACTGAGCACATTCTAGAAGTTCTCCCGTGAGAGGTGAGTCCCAGTCGACACCATTAATCCACAAATCCTGGAGCATGAGTTTGGCCCTGACTAATACAGGTAACAACCAACCAAGTGGATCAAACAATCTCGAAATCTCCGACAGAAACGCTCTCTTAGACACAACCTTTGGAGAAACTGGAATCTTAACCTCAAAACCTTTTTTTAGGCCCAAAGCAGAAACTGCCTCATCCCATTCGACAGCGAACTCTTTCTGTTTTTCCGCCTGGATATCCTCCACGATAGCCGAACTGTTTGACGCCCATTTACCCAACTCCATACCTGCTGACGACAGAAGCTTGATCAACTGATTTCGAATCTCAATGGCCTCAGACTCATTGTCAGCGCCTACAAACGCATCATCGCCATACATATTGTGTTTGAGCACCTGCGCAGCTAAGGGAAACTCTACACTTCCCACACTCACCAGCTGAAGAAGAGTTTGAATTAAGAGGTATGGAGCGGAGCGCGTACCATACGTAACCGTCAACAACCTATAATCTTCGATAGGCTTCGAAACGTCAGAACGCCACACTATTCTTTGCCAGTCAACATCATCCGGGTGAATGAGAATTTGTCTAAACTAACAGTAAGAAGAACGTCGTTCGGCGATATTTTTCCAAAGGAACCATTAAAAACCACACGAAATTTGCCTTCCGGCCCCACCTCAGCCGAATAGACTGGGTGATGCGTAAAATAGAACGTGTAATCCATTCGATGCGAACTATTTACAAGCTCCATGTGATCTAAATTTAAATACTCCTCCATGAACTTCCTGTAGGCACCATCTACTCTCGAATCTTGCGTTCGACGCTTCTCTGAGCGGAGCAAACATGTCACAGCAATCTGCCTCGTGTGTGCAAATGAAACCTCTGAAAACCTCTCAGAGAATGGTAATTAAACGACAAATCTGCCCTTAGAATCTCGGTAAACAGTATCCGCGAAATAATCTTCGCAATACTGATCCTCCTTGGACAAAACTTTTGAAGTGGAAACCTCTTCCATCTCCCAAAACTTCTCTAACAATGACGAAACCGAAGGCTCCACTTCCACATGACAGGCCTGAACAGTCTGAGCTCCATGAGACTCAGCACTAGAAGTCGCTCTACCCGTCAAAATCCACCCAAAAACGGTCTCCTGAGCAACAGGAGTATCAGCTGTCTATGCGCTTTGAGCGAGCAAAATCTGGATAAGCAAGCTGCAAGCCCCTGATGTGATCCCAATTGGACACTTCAATCTTCTCTCGCGGCAAAAATCCCGTTACCTCTCTCAATACCAATTCTGAAAACTCCAAACAAAATTCTGAGTTCAACCTGGATTTTAATTGAAGAAAAACTTCACCCTTTGACACCGCTGATGGACCTGCACCGACACCAACCACAGACACAGACACGGGCTTAATTTTTGCGAACAAATATTGCACAACTCTGTGAGTGACAAAAGAGACCTCTGCGTACGGATCAATCAAGCATCTAGCGTACATCGAATTACCATCTACGGATTGAAGTAAGACCTTGGCCGTGGCCATCAACCGGGTCCTACCCACCACTGTTATACTTGCTGATACCTCCAGCATACTTGACTTGCCAGGCGCGCTAGATGAACCCTTCTGACCTGTCGAATTTGAAGAATCCGCAGCCTCTCCTCTTTGTCGTCGATCCGAGTGAATCCTCGTATGGTGCCCTTACAAATGGCGCAACGATTATGAGAGGTGCAATCAGCCAAAAAATGTCCAGATCTCAAACAATTGAGACACAATCTCTCCTTTTTACAATGTTCAAAATGAGCGGAAGCCGACATACCAGTGAACCTTGGACACGCTTGAAGCTGATGACGACTCTTACATAGGCTACATTTTACAAAGGCATTGCGATTGCCTTTACCAGACCACGTGCTAGTTGCGTTAGCTGAGACTGACTCACGCTGAGAGGAACGATTCGAACCATTTCCCTTCTGACTAGATTGTTTGGTAGGCGACTCCGCACCAACATCTGCATCCTGATCAAGCGAGGGCGCACGAGTCTCGAGAAATTTTGCGAGAGCTGAAAATGTCGAAAAACCTACCATCGACTCTTGCGAAATACGCCACCCTTCTCGCGTCTCATTATCCAACTTGCGCTCGACCATATGGATAAGCCAACTGCCCCAGTGTTTGCACGGGCAACTACAACCTTGAAGGTTTTAAGCGCGGCTTCCGCCTTATCCAGCAACTCGATCATCTCTCCGGATGATTTCCGCTTAACCGGTTTTATGTCGATCAGCAATTTCATATACGTATGCATGCGTCTCGTAGGGTTATCGTACCTGCGCATCAACTTTTGCCAAGCCAAGTCAAAACTAGCACCCGTCAACGGAAGACCCTTTACTCTGAGCGCTGCAGGCCCCTCAACCGAGTCTACTAAATATTGCCTCTTGATGGCATCCGGTAAATTGACCTTGTTTTTCACCATCGAAGAAAATTGCTCCTTGAAGGTCTCCCATTCCTCGGCTTTTCCGGAAAATTTCGGAATGACATTTCGGCATGTTCGCGAACTCCGACGAACCCGGAACAGGTGGCGCGGGTATTACCTGACTATTTTGTGCGCCTGCAGCGGTTACCGGTGGTCTCGCGGCGATTTCTAAATCTTCAATTGACTGAAGCACGTCCGCTTTATTCTCCACATAACTCGACTCAACCTCGAGATACTCGTCATTCTCGAAATACGCCTCGCCTTTGAAAGCCGCCCTATTCGCTTGCAAGACCAGATCTCTTTGGGTGTACTCGGACCAATACGACTCTAACAACTCAATCGCGTTCGCATGTGCGGCAGCGTTCGAGCATATGCCGCTAATCTTGCCGTATTACGTTTAAAATTCATCAAGAACCCGCTTATGCGCTTTTGCTTGACTAATTCTGCAGCCGCATCAGCCATTGTTGCAAAGTGCTAAATCCGAGTCGATCAAATACGAGTAATAAAAACTTGGTTCCGAAATTCCAGCAGCGATCGAACTACGAGTATAGAGTGAGTCAGAAAATTAAAAACACTGCTTAAGTGCCGCCGAAAGTCCGCATACACACGGACACTAAACAATATGTCCGTCGAGACGGCAGTGCGCGAAGAATTGCGCTGTGTGTTGCGGCCCCCGCGGCGTAACGACGCACGACAGCGAAAATGTCCGCCTCGTCCGGACAGCGAGCCGAGCAACGAACGACGCGACGAGCGAGAGAGCCCGTTTCATTGTACTTATGGTGTTTGTATGACGTTCTAACATGTAAAAAGAAAATTTTAGTTGTTCACCAACAAACAGAATGAAACGGGCATGGCAAGTTACGTAGTAATTATCTTGAGAGTTGTTCCTTGCTTCATTACGATTAAATATAATAAACTTGACTTTATTTGATTGATCTCAGTTCTTTTCTATCTCTAATTTTGTTGCGGAATATATCAAACTCGCCTAACCTTTTACTTTTTTTAAAGTTAATTTTTTTTAGAGATTTTAAGTCTTTTTAGTAAATTTTTTTGAGTATTTCATATTTAACGTAGTAAAAATAAAATATAAGCATCTTTAGCATCTTTCGACCATAGCTTTTTGGTAAAATTTTTATCACTAACATGAAATCCACGGTGAGAATTACCCAGACCTCGTCATCGGCCACCCTGTACACCTATATGCCGTCCTCGTATGATTTTTATACCTAGACACCAAAAACCACGGAGCGCTCCACCTAGACCTCGTCATCGTCCACCTTGTACACCTAGACACCGCCCTTGAATGATTTTTACACCTAGACACCAAAAACCACGGAGCGCAACACCTAGACCTCGTAATTGGCCACCCTGTACACCTAGACACAGTACTTGAATGATTTTTATACCAAGACTCTGAAAACATCCTGAACCTTGTCATCGGCTACCCTGGCAAGCTAGTTACTGTTACAGCTCCGGAATGCAGAGTATGCACCGTCAACCTCTTAATTCTAAATATCGTAATATATTAAGTATTATATTTTCTTGAGAAAGCCATCCCCATCTGTATATAGCTTTGCGGCCAACTGCACGGTCCTAACACTTCTTGTGGCTAACTTAACGGTCCTTTCACATTTCGGGCTGAAGAAGAAAAACGTGATTTTAGCATTTGTGGATTATACAGTCACATATTATAAAGATAAGCAGACTTTTCACTAATATTTTTCTTAGAAATCATAGTTTAGCTCAGAAAACATTCTAATGAGCCCAAAAACCTTAACAATAGTAATGATAAGTATTTTTTTTTGTATAATAAAAAATCCGAACACCAATAAAGGAGTAAAAATAGTGTCACGGGCGCCGCGGCTTCGCCTGCTTCTCAAACTCGCCTTCGTGGCGCTACCGCGCCACTTGATTTCTATTTACTCGTCGCCCGTTTTGTCAGCTCTCTTTCTATTTTCCTTTCTTTTCCTAATTAGTCTAAAAGGGACTTCCATTCTTCCCCTGTAGCCTATTGTCCCATGGGCTACTTGCCTCTAAACTGGCGTTCATTTTCCCTCATCCTACGGGAAGGCGTTGACCTACATTCGAACTATGTCACCATTATTTTATTGGTCGTGAAATTGTGTATTTCACAATTGTTTCAACTTATTCATCAGCTTTTGGCAATTCCAAAAGGAATACACATCAATAGGTTCTGATTAAAATTTTTTGAATCTTGCGAATAACTTTTGAACTATGATTCAAAAATTATTAATATGTACTATTTTTGGAAATGCCAAAAGCTGATGAATAAGTTTAAATCATCTTTATTATGTTATCACTGCAATTGAACGATTTTACTACTTTCCACTATTCTATTTACTACTTTCTACTTTTTTTATTTATACAATAAAATAAAAAAAAACGAAAAACAAAAATCAACGCGCCTGAAGTATTATGACTCTAATATAATGTACCTCTTGGGTGGTGTGAAAAACAGTCATCCAAGATTTTAAACTTAAAACAGATGCGTCGAATACACATCAAGTGAAACTATTTTTGTTTTGCGATGCAATGCTCGGCTTTTAAGAGTACAATAGTACATTACACAACTAAGGGCGAAAGATGGCTTTTTCAAGCGAGGATGATGATTGAGCACGAGTGGGAGTCGAGCGCGCCGCAAGCCAATTCGCCTCCTGTTGTGCACCATGCTTTTTATACTCAGTACATCGATAACGCCCCTTTTAGTCTGCCTAAAAAAGCGAAGTCATCCAGTATCTCTTAGTAGAATTTTGTTGTAAAACTGAATTGTGTTAGATGTCGCACGGACCAACAGTATACACATACATGTATGAGTATCACATACACACGCATAAAAATACAAATATTTGAGGCGAAAGTCTAGGCCTAGGGAAAAACACTTTAGATATATGTATATATGTATGTGTGGGTATGTTTATATGTATGTATATACACAAAAATACTAAAAAGGCCTTTCCCCTCAGGCTTGAAAAGCTCTACTTTCACTTCACTTTTTCGTAGGCAAAAAGTGAGTTTTCGATGCACGTGTTATGAAAATAAAATTGCATACTCTTAGATGTGCTGATATGATAAAATTTGTCTTGTTTACGTTATTTATACAGAAAGTAGTATTTATCATATTTTACTATTTAGTATCTCTGGAGTATCTGATAATCAGTACTGTTGTATGACTCTGTAAAAGCTGTGAAGCTGTAGGGGGGGGGGGGGGGGGGCTTCTGGGGGGTCGTAAGATGGCTGTGGGAGGATTGCGAGGGGGTTTTCCTATTTTAAAAAATAACATTAAAATGTATGATTTTTACGTTATTTCGTGGGGGGGGGGGGGGGGCGCGGGGGGCGGGCGGGGGGGGGGGGGTTGTGGGGGAGAAGTATCTCAAAAATGATTACATATAAAGGTATAAGTACAATACTAATTTCGAAGAATAACAGGGCTGCATTGTCGTTAAACCAAATTTTGTTCGTTTTCTTGTCAGCGCGGTGCTATCACGCCCCTTTATTTTGTGTAAGCATAATGACTAATTTGTTCCGCTAGATTAATGCAAGCAATTAGTATCATGAACTCTATCCACAAAAAGCATACATTTCTTTGTGAGTGAAATGCTTTAATTTTTGTGTGTGTGTATATATATATATAT
>JAZHPH010000286.1:54760-96744 GCA_037356405.1 Nasonia oneida | reverse complement strand
TAATAACTTGCCAATTTAGCGCCAGTTTCTGGGACTTCGGCAATTACTCCAAATGATCAATATATTATAATAAAAATTCTTACCTTGTTTGAGGGAAGAAAAGGTGTGGGGAAATGATTAAGTGTCGTCTTTTGCTTGAACAAATTTATTTGGCTTCTAGAAAACTTCACGTGTATAAATCGCGCAAACCGGACTGCTCGGCTATGTAACTCTGAATGAATGGGCCTTACGCTTGAGCTGCGCTTCATCTCTTGTTGCTTACTTCTTTTCTTAACGTAGCTAGATTACACCATCCCGGGTCTTATGCTAATAGACGAAGGGCGGTCCGTTACAGCTCGATGTGATCGTAGAACGCACAAGGGAAGGCAACGGCGCTGGATCTAAGTACTTATAACCTGAGACTGCGGTGTGTGTTTGGCTTATCGGGAAATGTAAATCACTGGTCGGGGCTGTTAATCATTATTTTAATGATAATATAGGGAGGGAACCTACTTGAATACATCTCCTTACAATAAAATAATCAATATTTTACTCAATATGAGCTCGAAATTTATGATAAACTGCTCGTTATTCTTGGTTTGCATTAAACTGAGCTTACTTACCAATGCGAAAGTCGCGCTATTCCTATATTCGAAATCGCGCAACGTTTGAGATTCGTTGCAACCATATATTTGTTACTTTATTCTTACCTACTTGTATGAAATTCTTGAAGTGATTATTATTATAATAGATAATTATTATTATTATTATAAATTTTGTGAAAGTATTCCACAATATTTAGCGATGTGCAGCATGCAAGAGTTAAATTCATTTAAAAATACTTTATTTTAAGCACCAAAATTATACTTTAATAGTAACAGATCTTTGACAAATGATAAAATAGATTCGAATCTTTATGTTTCTCTTTCTCTCATTTTCCTTACAGTCTTTCATTTTACATAATTTTTGCATTTAAGACTACAGAAAGCATGATAGCATAAAGAACGAACAACATTAAAAGAAATAAAACCCAATTTCAACTTGATGGTTTTGTTGGCTTTATCAATTTTTATAATAAAAAACGTTATCTGTGATGCAAGTTACAATATGTTTAAACATTGTAAGGCTGAAACAGAGAAATGTGCTGACGCTGCTGTTTTCTGCTTTGATCCATAATTACAGGGTGTTTATACTTTTGGTCATTTACAGTATGTACTTCGTGTATTACTCCTTTTTTTATTTCAAAATATCGGTATGTACTGTATACCACTAACCACATATATAAGCATATCAACGCAATTATTAAAACTAGAAGGCCTATAAATAGAATAATGTTGGTTAGTTTTCTTATGTAGTGAGTAATAAATAATAAATTTAAACCAAATCGTAGCTTACGATCGATAACATTAGCTTTTCCTCCAATTACGGCAATAAATGGACAATCTTGTTGAACGAGAAACAAAGATATAAACAAAGCTACAATTATTGTCATCATAATCATCATCCACGGAGTCATCAGATAGCGATTATTCTAAAAGAAGAAATGATTCAATTATTAAAAAATATGTATCATTCTACTATTATTTTGTGTTATGACGGTAGCTAATGCAAACTCTTATAAAAATAGTGTGCGGAGATCTGCGCATAGATTTTTGCAGAATTTTCTGCACAGATCTCTGAACTTATATCTGAACAAAATTTAGATGGTCTCCTGTTACTTTCCAAAAAATTCTTAAAAGTAAAAAAATCATATTACTAATACACTAAAACTCTGGATGTAAACTCCGATATTTTTATTTTCAAAGATTAAACAATTTTTTTTATTTACATTATTGAAGAAAATTAATTTGAGTTCACAACCAGATTTTAGTGTTATTAATAAAATGGTAAAACCTATAGAGGCACTTATTCTATTATTTTTTTGTTAAAAAAAAACTGTCAATGTAAAATACCGAATTTTATATGAGCTAACAACTAAAAAAACCGTTGCCAATTCTTTGGCAAGTAGCTTCCTCCAACAAAATTTATAGTTTAAATAGATTAAATATTGCTTAAATATGCAGTATATTAATGATTTTTAAAATACTTTCAATTTTAATTATTTTACATAAGGGAGCACCCGTCACAATATCGAATCATATAATTTTCATGAAAAAATTTAAACCTCAATATTTTAAATACCATAACATAACCTCATAAAATCATAAATTGTCTCAAAACATTCTGAACTTTAGTTAGCGAGTTATAAGGTTTAATAGAAGTAGTAATTTTTAGTTATACATGGTATACAGGGTGAGAGACAAAGATTTTGAATCCTGATATCTTTTAAACTAAATGGTTTTATAACCTGCAAAAAGAACCTAGCCGAGATGATCAAAAGATCGATATTTTCCCAAATTTTCAATAATTAAAGCATTTTTACTCCCGTAATCGTGCCTCATAGAAAACCCATTCTTTTTAGTTTTTGATTTTTAGCTCGGAAACTAGTCATCAAAATGGTTTAAAATTTTTACAGCAAATAGATATAATCGTTTTTTATTGTCATAAAGTTTTTCAAAACGTTTGGCGATTTGGTTTTGGAGGTAAGGTAAAAGCACCAGTAGAGGGACAAAACAAAATTCGGGACCTATAGTGGGACACGGACGAAAGATTAACGTCTTTTTTCAAAGTACAGCCATAAATCATTAGAGGGAGAAATTTTATTTATTTTTTAGGGTATCAACTATTCGAATAAATCTTGCAGTGCACTAAATTTATAGCCAAAATTAATTATGACGCTTTTATCAAAAATGTGTTTTGAGGATGGCGGCAGACGATCCTGAATCAGGCAGATTTCAGAACTGGGACACGCAAAAGTACACAAATTTTAATAACATTCAGCAACTAAAACGTACTCTAAAGTATATTAAACAGTATTTCGAATAACAATTGATAATATCAAATCGAATGTACCTCAATTTATATCCAATAAAATCCAATTTATATATTTCAAAGTTTCTTGATTTTGCTTGTAATTCTAACCTCAAAAAGTGAGGTTACGCGTCTCTGATTACCACTTTTTGGAATTTTCAATTTATCGATTGAAAATTAACTCTAAATTATTTAGATCGATTAGTATCGTCAAATAAAGCGAAAAATGGAGTTTTTAATGTGTATGACGAGGAACGTTGTTAACTCGTCATAACCTTCCCAGCATACAATCATTATATTATTTAATGTAAATCAGTTACATGTTACAGGTGAGCAGCGGCAGAGCAGCGAGAGGGAGCACACCGTGACGGTGAGTGGGAGAGAGAGCGAGAGCTCCGCGCGCGACACTTAGAACGCGCGCGACAGATTCGTTGGGGCTAGCTGATTAGCGAGACAGCTTTTCGCTAGATCGCGCTATTCTTGACTTAAACTTACGATTGTCAATTCGCGTGTGTGTGTGTGACCGGTGTACTTTGTCACGGGATCACGGCTACCTTTGAGGCCTCTTCGTGTGTCGTCGCTTTGACTCCGTCCAACCTGCGACTACGCCGACTCGCCTGCGAAGGAGACGTCCTGGACTCGAGCATTCCCGAGAGAGAGCGAGAACTACCAACCGTAAGTGTCAGCTCTCTGATTCTCTCTCTCACCAGCACTCTCCCGATCTCTGACTACGTCGTTCACCTGCGTCTCGCACACCCTCGCGTGTGCTCGTGTACCCTATTTTGAGTGCAGACAATATATTCGTTTCTTTTCGTTCGGAGTCATTTCTGCGGACCCGCTTCCCGTCTCCTCTAAACTACGTTCCCTGCCGCCTCCGCGGGCACGTGTATCGCTTCACGATACACGTGCATGTAAGCTGCAGCTAGCCATATTTGACCTTGACCGGTTCACTGCGAGCCTCGAGAATATCCCGAGGAAACGAGACCTTGTCTCGATTATTTCGAGGTGATTTCCCCGACAGCAGTTGCATTGCACGCAGCTAACGTCTGCGCGATTGCTGCCGAAAGCTTTACCCCGTTATATGTGTTTGTATATAAAAAAGTAAGGAATAATAACTCTTAATAGTTGTCCCGGTACTGGGTCCAAGTGCCTGTCCCGCGACTACGGCCAACTTGAAAATCGTGTCCCGCTACTGCAGTCATCTCCTCTTTTATAAAAATTATTATTTATCAGCATTAATAAAGGCTTAAAATGCAAACTTTTTTATTATTCGATAGGAAATTTCCCTGGATACATGATAGTACTATGCTTTTTATCAATTTTGCGATTGAATCTCATAATTTACATTTATTCCGAAGGGGTATATCAAAAATGTCCTGGTACTGGTGCTTCTACCTTATTACATTTTTTTTTTAAATCACCTTTTTTATCATAAACATTGAACGGAACGGTCAATCTGGAAAATCTTGCGGGAAAAAGTAGACAATTTTATGCTCTTTTAGATATACTGTTAAATATATTGTGTTGATCATATTATAAAAAAAAAGCAAAAATATTTTTTCAAAAATCAAAAAATGGCTATAATATGGTTATAAAAAAAATTTTCCCGAATTCAGAATCAGAAAACATATATGCATGCCAAATTTAATTACGATCGATCGCGTGATTCCAGAATTATGACGGTATATGTACACACTCACAAAGCCACCCGCACGGACATTTTCTAAAAACGCATGATTCGTACTCGAAACACCTCCAAATGCCTTTCTACGAAGTTTCAGGGAAACTAAAAATTTTACTATTACAAAGCTTCCTCTTAGAAGGAAGCAAAATATTACAACCTTAATAAGTTTAGAATAAATCACCTATCAAAATGAACTCAACTCGCTTGATGCTAGCAAAAGAGCTACTCGTATAAAATTCTGACGCAGTGTTCGTATTCATAATAAAACCATATAAGTAAGGAAACCCTCTGCTTCCACCGTTCGCCTGTTTTTCTTTTACACATGGTTTTTTTATTAAAGCTTATAATGAAAAACCGAGTCCGTAGCACCGTAGTGTTAAGACTAATAAATCGTTCTACCAAAGAAAATTTCGATAGGACTTTATTTTTTCTAAATATTTGGAAATATGAACGGATGTTTACGCGATTGCAGCTAACCTCAAAATGATTGTCATAACCCCCAACTGATAAATTATTGGGCAACCTCGGAAATAAAATATCGGCCTCAATATAAACCATACATTAGCAAACTGTACAAAAAATGTATAGTATAGTAATTGAAGGTCATTAAATTTAATGAGAACGCATACATTTTCAATATATACTTGTGTCATAGCTATCCTTATTATTACCAATGCTAAGCTCTTAATATTTACTTAATTAATCTTTACTCTAAGTAAATGTCCTGATCTAATTTTAAGTCTGTGCCGTGAGCTGCGTGGTTCTCAGTGTGTAGGTGCGAGTTCTACTCGCAGATAGCCACATTAACTGTAAGTCACATAGAAGTGCGATCCTGTGCCTCCCAACACAGGTGCGCAACACCTAGCGCCTAGCATGACTAGAATTTTTTTTAACCGTAGGATTTGACGCGATCGCCACGTTTGGAAAAACGCTAGGAAGAGAGGAAAAAAATCACTCACAATATAAACAGTTTATTGCACTCTGTATTTCGCTCAGCCCTTCCCTACAACATGGTGGCTGTGGTGCCTTCCGCGTACAATGTAGCCACGCAGGGCTAACTATACTTGCACGCGAGCCGCACTCGCCCAGCAAACGACAGGCCTTAGGCCCAGGTCCAGTCCACTGACAGCTGTCTTACTCTCTCTCTCTTTTACTTTCTCTCTCTCCTAACTCGCGTACGCGCGCTAGTCCCAGAGCCGTAGCCTGTGACTTCACGCTGTACGCGCTATCAACTCGGTGCTAGTCTCGAAGGTCTCGCTTCTAAACGTATCAGTTAGTCTCTCTCTCTCTCTCTCTCTCTCTCTCTCTCTCTCTCTCTCTCTCTCTCTCTCTCTCTCTCATCCACCATGCCTCTAAATCCATCTGGAAAATATAACAATGCTATTAATTATAATAATAATAGATAACACATTAATAATAACAATTATAAATATACATTTTTATCGAAGAAGAAGAAACTTGTGGTTATTGTCGTTATTGTCTTGTTCTTGAGTACTAGTGACTAGCCCTGAGATAACTTTTTTGCGCTCGCCGAATACCTGATATACTCTTTCCAGAACTTTCTACCTCCGTCGCTACTGCGACCCCTACCACCACTACCGCCACCACCACCACTGTCACCGCAGTTTTTTAGAGAGGTGAAGTCAGCATTACTTAAAACAGCCATTCAGGTCACATTGATGGTGTGGCAAACGACCAATCAGCTTCATGATGACACTATCAGGAGTGTCCAATGAGGAGCGTGTCTGATAACACCATCTGTGCTTTGTCTTTCACTACATACCCATTTTATACACATATGGATAACTTTTGTCGAGCGCTACAAATCTTCTTTTGTTATATACGGGTTTGCATGTCTTTTTCTCTTTCTGGGTTATTACACCATAGAATACCGTTCTACGTATAGCGGAATTATTCAATACTATTTGTAATTTCGGAGAAGTGATCATCTCTCGAATTGAATTAAAATTGTCTAGCTGACTATTTGCGTAGTTCAGCCGAATACCTTTTACTTTACACATACACTCCTCTTGAGCATTCGGTTTTCTACACTTGTAAGCGTAAAACTTTGGACCACCTGACAGAAAGATCGTTATATATGTCCTAGGACCCTTGTCGGCTAGCTCATCCGTCAGACTACCCAATGATGCACTGTTTTCACATTTACAAACATAAAATACCGAATCAGTGTTGTAGTAGAGGACTTGAGGACTCAAAGCATGCAGGTAGTCAAATAGTTTGACTCGTGCTTGTGCCGTTGTAAATGCAGCCAGGACAACGGTTGTCATTGATGACGCTACTGAGGATGTTAGAGCCTCGTCTCTGTAGCACCAATAGACGTAGAGCGTATCGTCATTGACAGGTAAAATAACGTTAACCTTCAACTCTGCACTGGTAAGTAAATTTATCAATGTCTCTCGATTTTTAACAACAAGTGTTCTTGTCAAGTTCTCGCGTTGATCAAACTTCCCCCACAGAGAATTGAGACAGAGATTAGATGCAGATCGCAGGACCATATTAAAACATGTGTTATGTTTAGTTAAACTAATACCCTCGTTGTATTTCAACTCTTCAACGTAGCATTCCTTATCCTCTTCTGTGATTTCCCTCCGTATTGAATAGGTGTAGAAAAATACCTTTTTCCATATCGGGTAATCCGTAGGCTTTGGGCAAGCTGTGTTAAATATAACTAACTCTAATAATCAAAAATAATCCTGATGGAGGTACTACAGGCAAAATTCATCGACAGCTTGAATTACTTTCACATGTCTTATATGGAAAAAGGTATTTTTCTACACCTATTCAATACGGAGGGAAATCAGTCCTCCGATGGTCTACTACCACCTCTCGAATTACCTTTTTAAAATAGTACATCGATCAGCACAGAAGCGGATATACGTTCAATTTTTGATCAGAAATCGTGAAATACTGCAAACAAGGTGTACAAATTTGGAGATTGGCTTGTTTAACACAACTAAATTAACAACGAACATTCAAGACTCTCTTTTTATAGAAGTAAATATTTTCTACATTTTTAAGGATCTCACGTCCAACTTAACTCGGAAAGTCTGCATAAATATTATTATATAGTCATAAGCGTACGTAGGAAGAAAGGGCCTTGTAAAATAACTTTCCACGCTCTTAAAATCAACAGTTTACTTATTTTTTATGTACCGTATTCCAAAGTATGTCTAATAGACCACAGATATGTGCAAATCCACGGAAAACTGGTAACTTTGGGGGTCTAAGCGAATAAAATTCAAATTCGAGGGCAGACCCAACGAGCCAACTTTTTTTGGTTCCTTTAATAAACGTTTTAAAAAAGTGCAGCGGACATTTCCGACGTTTTTAAAACGTTTTGTACCACCTGGGTTAGGTCATCCAGAACACGAAAAACCTTGCATTCCCAAAATTTCAAAATATTTAATTTTTGCCAGGCAGTTAAAATTCTCTTATGGAAATTTAACATGGAAAAAATGAACGAAAACTAGCCAATGCTCAACTGTACGTATTCAATGTCCAAAATCACAAACGGAAAAAAACATACTCATAGGATCAAAGTATGAGAAAAGATCTGTACTTTGAGTCCCGGTGGGTTAAAAATGGTTACATGGATAAAAAGTTTTCTACATTTAAAAACAGCAAAAAATCATAAATATCTCGATTTTTTACGAAAATCAGCGATTTTTCCCATTTCTAAAATCCTTATAACTTTTGATCCGAGCAGTTAATTGTAACCATCTGACGCTCAAATCAAAGCTCTTTTCTTCTACTTTCGCTTTTAAAATTTAGATTAACATTTTAATAGTTTCATCAGCTATATATATATATATATATATATATATATATATACAAAAATGGCAATGAAGAAAGGTAACAAAACAGCCATAATTGATAGGCAAGAATTTTTTCTACTTTCAAGCATAGACAACTTTTTAACAATCATGATTAAAATTTTTGTATGGTGTCACGGGGCAACTGGGCTTTAGCGCGACAGCCGCGAAGATGCTGTCGCGTCAACGAGGGGGATTACTCACTCTTTTTATCTCCGCACGGCTATCCCTCGATGATGCTGAAGTAGGCGACGAACGTTAGCTGTCGGTGCAATGCCGACTCTGTACTATGCAGCCGGGTCCGGGTTGCCACGGTGTACAACTGCGCGGCGTGCGAAGCTCGCCGCGCTTTCTTCGCGTATAGAGTCTCCGGCCAGGTGCGTGCTCTGTAGCCGCGCCGCGATGTAACCATCTTTACTCTACCGGGTTCGTCGGAAGTCATGAATACACTCGTGTATTCATGAATAATGGAAAGATGTCTATATTCTCCAAGATGTTAATACAATGGATTACGCGTCGCGAGAGGACGAATTCGCACTCGTGGTTTGTACTGGAGACGAGCTGACGACTCGGTGGCAGCGAGCCTCGGCCTCGGCGTCCACAGCCGATTCGGTTGCTTATAAATTGCGCAATAGCTAGTATGACTAACTTCTAGTATTCGACGTGCACGTGGAGTTCTTGGTCGCCGCGTGTCCGTCGGCTGCCGACGGGGACAAGTCCTAGTTGGCCGAGAGGGACGCCTCTCGGCTGGAACGGCGACGTGCTGGGGTACCCCGGATTCTCGAGTTGAAGATGGCTCGGGTGTGCTCTTCCAGCAGGTGGTCTCAGGTCGTCGCTGTCCTCTCTCGCGTCGCAGATGCACGGATATCGCGGGTGATGTACCGGTACAAAAAGGTCGCACACGTCTAGATCGTCCTAGCGCTTTTGCCTGTTTGTCTCGCGCGCTGAGTCCGCGCGCGCTTCCCGAGTATCGCCGAGTTGGCAACGTCTCCTCACGCATGAAATGGTCGCGCGACGGGGCGAGCGCGCGAAATACGAATTCGCGTTCGCTCGTCACAATGGATAATTCTGCGAGTTGAGAAAAATTTTTGCATTGCTAATCTTACAATAATCAAAATGACTACAATTTTTAGTGTTATGTCTTTTTCTAGCACTTTGAACGGCTAGGCTAACAAAGCGTGGTTTTTCCAACTGGTTTGATGTTTTGACGGTCCGTACATGCTGAGTAGTACGTGGAAGTACTGAATATTTGTACAATCCCCAAGACCGAAAACTCATAGCAATGGGTATATCTTTTTGAATATACACATGAAGTTGTATTTTCCTTTAGTCTGACAAAACGACATAAGGCATAAGCCACTCTATACGAGAAATCCTTCATTCAAAATCATCATACGTAGCTTTATTATCAACCATTGTTGCATCCTGTATAAAAGTATTCACATTACTCCTTGATTTTGTGAGAATAAGCTCATGGTTAGCATTCACAATAATTTTGCGACTATCTTCAGCAAAACCGAAAATCATTGATAGAGGTATAGTGATGTCAAAATTTCCATTGTTATCAGTTATTATCATCTCTTTTGAAATATTAGTCTATCCAGCATTCTCATTATATTTACTCTGACTACAGGCAAGTCAGAGTTATGAGTTTTATAAAGTTTCATTAGTCGTGGAGTAAAATCTACTAGTCGAGCTATCAAGTCTTTGGGGCGAAAGTCTACTTCATGACTACATGTAATAATACTTCTCAATGTATTATTATTAGGTTTAATACTTTGTGTGATATTATTTTGAATAAAAATTTCTTGCAGAGTACGTTCAATATCTTCTGTTTCATAGCTACCGGTTGGTAATTCAATGATTTCTTATCCAACATAAAATTTATTACTTTTGAAGTCCACGTTAGGTATGGAGTTGATAGTTAGTAATTCAACCATTCCGAGAACGTACATTTTATCTGAATCGAGTTCAATCTGCGGAAAGTATTGAGTTCCCAGAACAGATGAAGTGCCTGACAGGCTCAAAGTCAGCGATTGAATCATTTTGAATGGAAGTAAGATAGTGATAGTTTATCGATCCAAGAAGTCTTATACTGACGAAAATCGGCTGTGTCACCGAGTTGATTGCATACAAATTTTAGGCTTAGGTGACCACGTACAAAAGAATCAAACTCTTGATATCTTTTATAATTATATTTAACTTTATTAATTTTGAAGTATTTCATAAGATCTTGAGGTGCTTGTAAGTCACCAAAACTGTCGAAGCAAAAAACATTATTACTATTTTTACGATAAGCTACCCAGTGATAACTGGCTCCTTTTTTATCATCCAGATTTATAATTGCAGTTTCTCGATAATGACTTTTATTTGCAGGTGAATCATTTCTCACGAAGAGTCCTCAAAAATTTGGAATTTTTAATAAGCGTACGTATTTCAGTAAATTATAGTCAGCTAATGGACGATGTGGTAAACGTACGTAAACGTCAAAGAAGTTTTTTTTTCGTTGTGAACGTTTTCGTTGAATATGTTTCCGCTTACTTTGTTTCAAACAAATGCCATACCCTGTTCTGAAGGTCGAGAACGCTCCAACATGGAGAATACTCAATGTTTAATGTTTTTGAAATTGGTTAGGAATTTAGGTAAATAAACTACTATTTTAGAGCCACAATAATAATATTTATTTAGGTTCTGAAGAGAGAAAGCCTTACGGCATCAAACCTCTCTCGAAACTGATTTTTATGGAATAGAAGATAATTTTATGAACGAAAAAAGGCGTGGATCGACGTGTGAAAGTGTAAGTGTATGTAAGGAGAGCGAGGTTCGTCTCCTACGGGCCTTGCGACCGTGTCAAACGATTCGGGAGCACGTGACGTTTCTTCTACTGGTCTCGGTAACCGCGTGATGGGATGTTCGGGATAGGAAGGCGAGAGCTCTCGTCGCGTCGGCAATTCTAAAACCTTAACTGTGACAGGCGTCTCAGTGTCAGGTTTGGCGAGAATCGACTTTCTCAAGCGCGCGCGAATTGACAAGATCCAAAAACGAGTAAAAACAACAAGACTTGCTTGAATTCGCGAAATTCTAATGTGATAGATGCTCCGAGCTTCAGATCTCTCTGTAAAGAATCAAACTAAATCTCAGCACTGACCAAACTAGACTGCTTTTAAATTCTTTTGTTTCTCCCACCCAGGCTTCGCAGCGGTCGGGAGAGAGAAGCTGAAGCGGGGGCAAAACCAGTCATAAAGTACTTGACCAGGCTCGAATCGGGGGGTGTGGGCCCGGCAGCCACCGGACCGTTGCGCCGGCCGACAGCGAGCGGGCCTCCTCAGACCCTGGGATTTCCCCGGATACTCGTTAGTGTAAACGTTTTATGGTGTCGCTTACGTGCAGGCCGTCTGCTTTTGTAGAAAGACGCAAAATGACTGGAGAGGACACGATTTAACGGTTATATCATTGAGACAATGCCGATATCTCGATATTATGTTCAGAAGATGCCACAAAAAAATGTACGTTAACTTAATAAATTAATTTCTTGTATTATATAATAAAATTATTTTTCTTATTGCATCAAATAACAGCAGATATACGTAAATGATATATTACTAAGATTCATATATGACCTGCAAGCCATCATTATTAGGACAAGTATAAATGGATAAGAGAGTAAGATAATGGATTGTGAAGTGGAGGACCAGTGTTTAAGTCTCGGTTAGGGCAAAGTTTTTATTCATTTTTTTCGGTTAATTTGTTTGGATTAGCATTAACAAATACATTTTTCGTAATTGTTTAGTAAAAACAATGTAATTTATTTTAAATAAAACAAATACTTTAATTTTATGAGTGATTTCTGACGCGATTTTTAACGTAATTTATCACGTAAGAAATCACACCAAATAGTCACGTGATAAATTACGTGAGAATTAAAGTGATCTATCACCTGATTAATTGTGTGATAAATCACGTGATTTTTCTCGTTGGGGGGATCAGTATTTGTTTGTTTCTGTTCATTTTTGCGTGTAACGGGCCTAATCTTCCGTCACGATAGTGGCGACAGTTCCATCTGTCTAGCAGCCATGTCTATGGTGGAGCCGGAATAGCAGTACGACACTGCAGGAGCCGTACGACAGAGACCTTATTCCATAAGCCAGTTACGAGAGTGAGACTCAGTGATAGTGAGGATTCTTTTAAAAATTTTAGTTCCAAATTTTTTCACCTTATCAAGGGGCGCGCCAGCGCCGCGCTGGCAAGAAAAAGTACGAAGTACGATTTGTCGACGGCGCAACCCTATATACTTTGAAATTGGGTTTTCTTAACCTTAAAAAAAATCTCGAGAGCATTTAAATTATTACTATTGAGCGTATGCGCAATCTGTTGGTATCTACTTGAATATATTAACCTAATCTTTCATGATTAAAAACATTCATCCAAAAATATTAAGTTATTAACTTAATATTGCAAGTTGAAAATTTGCTCGGTATATTTCTTTTCGTTTAGATTTTCCATCCTCTCCCGATTTTTTTCGTCTCCTCCGGTCACGTGACTTCTGGTGAGTATTATATTAGGTATTATACACTAGTGGTTAAAGTGGTTCAAGGATCTCATAAATTATTTTAGATTTTTTCATAAATATTCTTCGAGTTAAAGAGGGTCAAGTCGTAGGTGATCCAAGCAATTTTTGCATTTTTAAAAGATAAAAGGCAAATGTCAACTAAAACAGAACGGCTTTCATCAAAATAACTTAACATTTTTACAGGAAATAGATATTATCTATTTTCTATTATCATAATTTTTTCAAAACTCTTGACTATTTAGTTTAAAAAAAAAACAAAAATAGTTTTTCAAAAATCGAAAAATGGACATGAAATGACCATAAAATGGTCATACAATGGTTAGAATCTTGAAATAAAATGTACCCAAATTGAAAATCAGTAAAGATATATGCATGTCCAATTTTATTACAATCGGTCACATGCTTCCAGAATTATGTCGGTGTACGTACATACACACACACAAAGCCATCTGCACGGACATTTTCTACCTCATAAAACCATTAATGTTCTCAAAACATTCTGAGCTTTAGATAACGAGTTCTAAAAATTAACAAAAATAATAATGTTCAGTCATACAGGGTAGAGACAAAAAATTTTAATCCTTCTATCTTTTAAACTAAACAACTTGATAAGCTGCAAAGAAAACCTAGCCGAGGTGATCAAAGGATCGATATTTTCCCAAAATTTTAACTTAAATAACCCTTTTTACTTCATGAATTGCTTGGAGCATTCCTAAAAAAATCACAGAGGTAGCAAACATTAAAATAGAGAAAGTCGCTGTAGGAGAAAATTGTTCCTCAATGTCCATCATTGACTAAAAATTCAAAGCTTAGGGATAAATTATTTAAATACATGTTTGCTTAAAGAAATAAATTGCGTCACTTGGATCATCGCCAAAAAAAAATCATAAAACTTGATTTGATTGTTACAAATATTCCTACCGAAGTCAAGAAATCGTAAATATATTATATCTCTTACAAAAATTAATTTAATTATCCACTGACTTTGAAAAATTATGATCGTGTGTATGATTTATGTTATAATTTTTCGCAAGAGACATAATATATGTACGATTCCTTGACTTAATCTGAAAATCTGAAAAAATTCAGGTGCATTGGAAACTGTTTCTAGAACATATTTAATCTGGATTAAAGAACACATGAGTATAATAATATACAGTTACAGTGCAAGTGTTAAATATAGTAAAAGTAAAAACAATTCATATTTTCTTAAAATTTAAGGTTATGCAGAGGGAACAAAATATCCAATATACATATATGAGGCGTTTCGCGTCAGAAAGGCCATCTATGTTGACCAAAATTAGGAGCTATCAATTATGAGTTGTACCACGGCTCAAAATGTTCGAATACACATATATTTTTGAAACCAGATGGACCTTTTTGGAAATTTATGATGCTTGACCCAATATGGCTCCCGGAAGTCGCACGATCTGGCTCAACTTTCAACACTTTGTTGCTGCAAATCTCTATTTTGGTCAGAATTGGCTTGAAAATGCATACTCTGGAATTTTTGAGGTCGCTGAACACGTATTCATCCTCAGATTTTCCAACTACAAGATGGCGAACCTGGTATGGGTCACGTGACTAGCCAACTTTGTCTCATAATTTTAATCCCAGCTATTACTATTTTTACTGGAAAAATGTTCTACTACAATGACAATTTTTAGTATTCTGAAAAATAACTATGGATGAAATCTTGCATTAAATTGCTATCTACTTATGATCTGTGAGTATTAAAAATCAATATACGTTAGTTATTTTAGTCACGGCGCCCGTGACACTATTTACTTCTATATTGGTGTTCAGATTGTTCATTATACAAAAATAAAAATGCTTATCATTACTGTTGGTGAAATTTGTTGGCTTATTAGAATGTTTTCTGAGCTAAACTATTCATTTATTTATTTATTTATTTATTTATAACCAGAAAGAAAATACAGAGGTATTTCACATTCCTACAAAGATAAACAAGGTTATCTGACCGCAGGCCTGGCATTATAATTACATTAATCAAATAAAATATATAAAAAAAAGACTTGAAAACTAAAACTTATCCTATATTATGCATACTTAGTAGCCTCCTTACTACTTTACCATCATCTGTATATACATTTTTCAATATTTAACATTTAACAGTTTAACTCGGAGATATATATTTCAGTTATCAATAATTGGTTTTAATCCATTCTTTGATTAATTTTTGTTGACTCGGTTTGCTTATTTCTAACACTTTTAAGTTGTTCGGCAAAGCATTAAACGTTGAAATTGCTTTAATATAACAATCCTTATTACTAATTCTTTTTTTGTCGATCGGTACAATAATGCTTTTATTTCTCGTAATACTAGATGAGTTGAGATATTGCGCTTTGAGATCATTATATGAGACTATGATTTCTAACAAAAATATTAGTGAAAAGGCTGCTTATTTTTATAATATGTGAGTGTATAATCGTTAAATGCTAAAATCACGTTTTTAGGCACTCGCCCCGTATAATGAGTTTCGAAGAACGCCTATTGCATTTGACCAAAAATGTGTTTTTTTTTTCAATTCTTTCTGAGCAATTTTGTACAAAAAGGTTTTTTTATAAAAGTATTCTGGCTATTTAGTAGAAAATTAAATTCTGAACAAATTCACAGTATTTAAAAATTCTTAATACCCAATTAAAAAAAGTTTTTCTAGTAGCAAAGCCTCATTCTCCAAAAATTGACTTTCCGCTCGTGCGCAGGACCTGATGTTCATAAGAAGTGACCTTATATTACACAATATACTTGCTCAAAACAACTTTTTTCAGTCAAATTCGCCATGTATATTAAATATACTATATATGCATCTTTTTAGACATACTTTTGTAGAACAATAAAGGTAGAAACTGACATTTCTTCACTATACCCATACTAAATTCTTGAAAAACTAAACTTTTCACACTTATTGCTTCTATGAAATACTTGTACAATAACCCGGTTGGAAATAATTAGGTGAATTTAATATATGATATTGTTATATAATTTTATAACATGTTTTTATTATATGATTTTTTAGTCCCAAATATTCATCTAATAAAATCATGTACAGACATATAATTTGTAACACAACGAAATTTCGCCGTGCAACAACGGCGTTCGGCGCGGTCGGGGTAGACCGTCTCAAGGCTGTATGAATAAGGGAGAGTGCATGTGATTAATTGCGCCGTTTATTTTTTCGAGTAAACGGCGAAAGAGGAGCAGTGGCTGCAACGGACAAATAGCAAACATTTACCTCGTCAGGGCGTTCAAGTCGGCCCCACGCACCATAAGACAGCCGATGCAGGTGGCAGAACCCTTCGTGGGGTCTGCTTACGTGAGAGTCTGATGCAGCAGGACCAGCGTAAAAGCAGCTTGCCCGCACTAACGTCAGGAGCCAAAACTACAGCGTCTCGCGTTCGTAGTAAAAGATGCCACCCAAGTCAAGGGCTCTGACGACGGGGCATTAGGAGTAGCTACAGGTTCCACGGCCAAGAGCAATCTTGGTTGTCTGCGAGTAAAAGGCTGCCTGTAGGTTGCGAAAGTTTAAATTTTGCAGCTATTTTCTCTGACAGTGTGTCCGCGGGGATATCAGTGCGCATACGCGACCGCGCGACGCGGCAACGGTGCTGCGCGAACCGATAGTGTTGCGAGTGAGCAGAACGTCGGGCCACGACGCACTGACCAATCAGCGCTCCCGCGACACGACGGCTAGGGAGAGCAGAGTGGTGACCGCGAGCCGCGAGCTCTCAAGCCGGCACTCGCCTGCCCTGACTGTTCCTAAACGGATGTGCTCCCGGTATTCCAGCTTAGACCCGGTAACAATCTTCGGCTCAACCTCGCTCTAGAGAAATTCTTTGTAAGGTCAGTGAGTTGTTTCCTTTTCTCTGGGCGAATTCGTCTTGCAGGTGAACAGCCGTTCCACGTTTTGGTCTAGCGAACGGTTCATGCTATCTCGCGTGTGTACTGGTTACCTTCAGATCACTGTCTTTCTCTTTATCTTGTGTTCCTGTCTCGAAGAAAGGGCCATCTCGTTTGTATAGTGCGAAACACGGGTTATCTTATCGTGTGACAATAAATTATAAAAATAAGAATTTAGTGCAAAACGTAGAAATAAGGATTTAGTGAAACCGTCAAATAATATTTGGCGCCTGCACCTGGACGCACGATGCGTAAGGTGGTCGGGCAATCTTAGAATAGGTCGTTCTGGCGTTTGCGGAATTCGCGTTCGACAAAAATGTGAAAGTGAGTGTGTAACGAAGCGTTTTAGCGAGTGTGTTAACTTGTTGTTCCTCGAGTCTTGAGGCGCGTGCAAGTCACGCTGGGTATCTTTCATGTACGGATATCTGTTTGTTATGGTTGTCTATGTTTACGGGCTAGCTTAATAATTTGTGTGGATCTCGGTTCAGAATTGTAAAAGTTTAACTCGAATATAAAGTTCTGTCTGATTACCCACATGTTTTGATTCTCCCAAACCACCCTCTCACACAAAACACTCTGCAAAACCTTGCATCGGGAAACAAAGAGTCGCGAGACTGACGCTCGCGGAGAGTCCCAGGCGAGAAATTGCATAGTAACTTGGTTGCACAAAAAACCCAAGTTACAAATTATATCAAAAATAAATTTCATATTCATGTATCTTGCAACATAACTCGATGAACAATATTTTAAAAATCATAAGATACAAAAGGATGATGAAAGGTAAAATAAAGAAGTGATATATCCATTCATCTAGTTATTATTTATTGCTAGAAAGTATCGTATATCACAATAAATTTTATCTTGTGACTAGAAAGAGTTGGTGCGCGCTTCCACATTTCGTCAATCATCGAAAGGTATTTCATATCTGGCCCACATTGCATTACATCAATTTTCTATAAAAATATAGCAGTCAGAGGCCTGGAAATTTGCATACCAATTTATAATGTCCTGCTCTAACACAATGTGCATTAAAACTGATGACGATAGGGTTAGTTTGTGTTTTCACTAGAAAAAGTTAATGCGCGCTTCAACTTTCTGTCAATTGCCAAAACAAATGTTCAGCTTTACACACGTTAGATCAATTTTCTTTTGAATCATAGCATTCAGAGGTCTAAAAACTTGCATGGTGCTTTAAAATGTCCTTTTGTAACATACAATACATCAAAAATGGTACAATTCAAATTGTATTGTGTTTTGACCAGAAAAAGTTAATACGCATTTCAACTTTCTGTTAATCGATGAAAGAAAATTTTTAGCTTTTCACACTTTGGATCAATTTTCTCTTGAATTTTATTATTTAGAAACCATGTTTGAAATTTGTAAATTGTTCGAAAATTAGACAGTTACGCCGAGGGAGAGAGCTAGAAGGTTCGAGAAGCGAGCCGTTGTCGCGAATTCGAATGTATTTGCCTGCTCACACGGCATCGATTAGGGGGTTGCCATGGCAACGCGCGTTCGTTCGCTCCTACTCTCTCTCTCTCTCTCTCTCTCTCTCCGCCTGTTGCGCGAGCGGTATTCTGCCGCTCTCGCTGATTGTACAGTCAGTACGTATTGCCGAATCACTGTGAGCGCTCGTACTTGCCTCACAGTGTCGTCCGTAAACAATATCGTTTGTTAACGCGTCGGTACTTTAATACTTTAACTTTCACTTCTTTTCCTTTTCCGAGGTTTAGAGGATAGAGGTCAACGTTCAAGATTGAATTTTCGAGGGACGCTACGAGTTCGCCATTTTGGAGCACAACGAGGGGTAATAACAAGAAGACGGCCATATTGGTACCGCATTCCCGCCAACTTCGGACGACGCGCCAAGTAGGCAAAGTCACCACGGGAGTCGTCGGCACCGGCGTAAACGAGGTTTGAATTTCATTCTCCCTCTTTCTCTCTCGCTTGCTTTGTCTCGCTTTCGCTCACTTGGCGTCGTCAGGCCACGTTGAGGCAGCGGCAGAGCGGTGCTCGCTCTTAGTCTCGTTTTCTCTTGCTCTCTCTCTCTCTCTCTCTCTCTCGCTCTCTTTCGTTAGTGCATTCGCACTAGCAGCTGTGCGCTGCGGGAGCCGACTATAGGTCCTCCCGCTCTCCGCGCAAGGAGAACAGCTGACGCAGTTCAACGGTCGGCGCTTGCTCACGGCAGCCGGCGCAGGCTCTCTCGCTCGTTCGTTGCTCGGCTCGCCGTCCGGACGTAGCGGACATTATTACCCGTATTTGATCGACTAGGATTTAGCACTCTGCAACAATGGCTGATGCGGCTGCAAATTAGCCAAGCAAAAGCGCATAAGCGGGTTCTTGCTGAATTTTAAACGCAATACGGCAAGATTAGCGGCATCTGCTCGTACGCTGCCGCACATGCGCACGCGATTGAATTTGTTAGAGTCGTATTGGTCCGAGTACACTCAAAGGGATCTGGTTTTGCAAGCAAATAGGGCGGCTTTCAAAGGCGAGGCGTATTTCGAGAATGACGAGTATATCGAGATTGAGTCGAGTTATGTGGAGAGTAAAGCGGATTTGCTTCAGTCAATTGAAGACTTAGAAATCGCCGCGAGGCCACCGGTAAACGCTGCAGTCTCGCAAAATAGTCAGGTCCTGCCCGCACCACCTGTTCTGGGTTCGTCGGAGTTCGCGAACATGCCGAAGTGTCATATCCCGAAATTTTCCGGAAAAGCCGAGGAATGGGAGACCTTCAAGGAGCAATTTTTTCTAATCGTTCCTCTCGGTGTGCCTTTGTAAAATGTAGCCTATGTAAGGGTCCTCATAGGCTTCCGCTCGTTTTGAACGTTGCAAAAAGGAGAGATTGTGTCTCAATTGTTTGAAATCTGGACATTTTTTGGCTGATTACACCTCTCAGAGTCGTTGCGCCATTTGTAAGGGCACAGACCACACGAAGATTCACTCGGATCGACGACATGGAGGAGAGGCTGCGGATTCTTCAAATGCGACAGGTCAGAAGGGTTCTTCTTCAATTCGTCGTGAAGTTTTTCTTCAATTAAAATCCAGGTTGAACTCAGAATTTTGTTTGGAGTTTTCAGAATTGGTGTTGAGAGAGGTAACGGGATTTTTGCCGCGAGAGAAGGTTGAAGTGTCCAATTGGGATCACATCAGGGGCTTGCAGCTTGCTTATCCAGATTTTGCTCGCTCAAAGCGCATAGACTGCGTGCTCAGCGCAGAGGTGTAGGCTGCTATCATTCGGCCAGGGCTCAGGGTTGGTGCAGCTGATACTCCTGTTGCTCAGGAGACCGTTTTTGGGTGGATTTTGACAGGTAGGGCGTCTTCTAGTGCTGAGTCTGATGGAGATCAGACTGCTCAGGCCTGCCATGTGGAAGTGGAGCCTTCGGTTTCGTCATTGTTAGAGAAGTTTTGGGAGATGGAGGAGGTTTCCACTTCAAAAGTTTTGTCCAAGGAGTATCAGTATTGCGAAGATTATTTCGCGGTTACTGTCTACTGAGATTCTAAGGGCAGATTTGTCGTTCGCTTGCCATTCTCTGAGAAGTTGTCACAGGTTTCTTTTGTACACACGAGGCAGGTTGCTGTGGCATGTTTGCTCCGCTCAGAGAAGCGTCGAGCGCTGGATTCGAGAGTAGATGGTGCCTACAGGAAGTTCATGGAGGAGTATTTAAATTTAGATCGCATGGAGCTTGTAAATAGTTCGCATCGAATGGATTACACGTTCTATTTTACTCATCACCCAGTTTACTCGGCTGAGGTGGGGCCGGAAGGCAAATTTCGTGTCGTTTTTAAAGGCTCTTTTGGAAAGATATCGCTGAACGACGTTCTCTTGACTGGTCGCAAATTACAGTCCGATGTCACGATTATTATTTCGATGTGGAGATTTTCGAAGATTGTATTTACGGCTGATATCGTCAAGGAGATTAGGCAAATCCTCATTCACCCAGATGGTTTGTTTGGTTGATTGGCAAAGAATAGTCTGGCGTTCTGACGTTTCGAAGACTATCGAAGATTATAGGTTGTTGACTGTTACGTATGGTACGCGCTCCGCTCCATACCTCTCAATTCGAACTCTTCTTCAGTTGGCGAGTGAGGGAAGTTCAGAATTGCCCTTGGCAGCGCAGGTGCTCAGACGCAACATGTATGTAGATGATGCGTTTGTAGGCACGGGCAATGAGTCTGAGGCCATTGAGATTCGAAATCAGCTAATCAAGCTTCTGTCGTCAGCAGGTATAGAGTTGGGTAAATGGGCGTCAAACAGTTCGGCTATCGTGGAGGATATCCAGGCGGAAAAGCAGAAAGAGTTCGCTGTTGAATGGGATGAGGCAGTTTCTGCTTTGGGCCTAAAATGGACACCATCGAGCGATTCGTTTCGTTTTGAGGTTAAGATTCCAGTTTATCCAAAGGTTGTGTTTAAGAGAACGATTCTGCCGGAGATTTCGAGGTTGTTGATCCACTTGGTTGGTTATCACCTGTATTAGTCAGGGCCAAACTCATGCTCCAGGATTTGTGGATTAATGGTGTCGACTGGGACTCACCTCTCACCGGAGAACTTCTAGAATGTGCTCAGTTGCGCATTCCTCGTTGGTTTGGCTCTTCATCGCAAACTTTGTGGGAGTTGCATGGGTTTTCTGACGCATCGCAGAGAGCTTTCGTTGCTGCGGCGTATATGGTGATTCCAGGACAAAGATCGGCGTTGATTATGTCCAAAACGAAAGTTGCTCCTATTAAAACTGAAAGTCTGCCTAGATTGGAGTTGTGTGGCTCGGTGCTGTTGGTTAGATTATTGAAGCACCTATTAGATGGAATTTTATTGAAGCCTGTTTCGGTGCATTGCTGGACTGATTCCAAAGTAGTTTTAGATTGGTTGAAGGGCCACCCATCGAGATGGCAGACGTTCGTGGCTAACAGAGTCAGTGAGGTGATCACTACTCTGCCTGGGGTGCAATGGCGTCATGTTAAGTCGGAAGACAACCGGCCGATTGCGCGACTCGAGGTTTTTCGTCGGAGCAGCTTCAGCAGTCTTCCCTGTGGTGGGAAGGACCTGAATAGATCAGGAATGATTGGAGGAAGGTAACCGACAGATGGCAGGTAGATGTTTCCTTAGACGTAGTGAATGCACAGATCTCTGTTGAGAAGAAGGTCTCTGAAAATCGGGAATCGCAGGCGCTGGCTTACTTGGAGAAGTTTTCGAGTTTCCCGAAGATGTTGCGAATTTTGGCTTGTGTTTACAGATGGCGTTCGAATGCAAGCAAACCCAGAGGAAATCGCTGCACTGGACATTTTACTGCTGAGGAGATGGAGGCTGCTCGAGTCGCTCTGATTCGTTATGTGCAAATTCAGCACTACGAGGAGGAATTGCGGTGTCTCAGAAGTAAACAACGATTGTCATCTCGCAGTTACTTGCTGCGGCTGGCACCATTTATTTGTCCACTGTGTTTGCTCCGAGTTGGAGGCCGATTGCAGCATTCGTTTTTGCAGTACGATGAAAAGCACTCGATTATACTGCCAGCTTCCAGTATTATAGTCAAGAGGTTGATTGTGGAGGTTCATTGTCAGACTCTTCATGGAGGTATCCAGCTGATGCTCAGTTCCCTCAACAGGACGTATTGGATTTCTCGTGCGTTAAGAGTTGTACAAGGAGTTTATCGGTGCTGCCATAGATGTATTCGCTACGTTGCTCAGAGTGTACAGCAGCAAATGGCACCGCTTCCATCTTATCGAGTTACTCCCCAGCGAGTTTTCGCATACACCGGTCTGGACTATGCGGGACCATTTCCAATATTGTTCTCCAAGGGCAGAGGTATCAAGTCTACATAGGGATATATAGCGATCTTTGTGTGTATGGTTGTTCGGGCCGTTCACATTGAAGTGGTGTCTGATTTGTCCACATCTGCGTTTCTAGCCGCGTTTCGCAGAGTTACCGCACGGCGTGGACTTTGTAGGATGGTTTTCAGCGACAACGGCACCAACTTCAAGGGCGCAGTCACAGAGATTGACAAGTTATTCCAACGGGCTTCATCAGTCTGAGGTGGCTGCTGCATTGGCGAAGGACAGTATAGTATGGTTTTTTATACCTCCTAGAGCCCCTCATTTCGGAGGATTATGGGAGTCGGCAGTGAGAAGCTTTAAGCATCACTTCAAACGTGTCATTGCGGACACGTCATTAACGTTCGAGGAAATGTCAACAGTTGCTGCTCAGATCGAGGCATGCTTAAATTCTCGGCCGCTCTGCTCACTGAGCTCTGAGTCCACTGATTCGGTGGCGCTTACGCCTGGTCATTTTCTTGTGAACGCTCCTCTCAATGTGTTGTCCGAGCCCTTTGACGATGTGAATCTAAAATCTCGCACTTGCAGGTGGAAGCTACTCTCGGTTATGAGAAACCATTTCTGAGAGCGATGGCGACTGGAGGTATTACATCATGTATAGCAGAGAAACAAATGGCTGACTCCTGGACGACAGTTGGTCGTCGGCGACTTGGTGCTTCTGAAGGACGAGCTCTGCCCTCCATCCAAGTGGCCACTGGGTCGAATTACAGCGGTACATCCAGGAAAAGATGGTCTAGTACGAGTTGTTACCATCCGTACTGCCAATTCCGAGTTCCAGCGACCTGTTGTGAAGGTCATCTTTCTGCCCCCAGACGAGAATGCGCCGAGGGCAGTCTCCAGCATTCAACCAGAGTCCAGTCAAGATTGAAGAGTTTCCAGTCGTCATCAATCGAAGAGTTTTTACACACAACACCTACACTGTAACCTCATTTAGCTCGTGAATAGAAAGCATTCTAGTCGAATGTTTTAAATGTAGATTCATTTAAGTCAAGTTTTTATTTTTTGTTCATTAGTACTAGCTTTGCTAGAAATTTTGCATTAGATTATTCAAGTATATAGGCGAATTTAACCTTGTATCAAATTTTATTGTAATGTTGTTAACCTTAAGCATTGTAAACTTGTTGTTGATCGACTGTTCGTTAAGGAATTGATTACAAAGAAATTTTAGTGAGAACAGTTCGATCGGTAGAGTCATGATAGGGACTAGCTTCTCTCGAAGTAGGCTTTCCTATCTTTAACTAATGTTAGTTGTTGATTACCGGTCTCTTTGTTGCTGCGAGACAGCAAGAGGGGCGGTATGTTCGAAAATTAGACAGTTACGCCGAGGGAGAGAGCTAGAATGTTCGAGAAGCGAGCCGTTGTCGCGAATTCGAATGTATTTGCCTGCTCACACGGCATCGATTAGGGGGTTGCCATGGCAACGCGCGCTCGCTCGCTTCTACTCTCTCTCTCTCCGCCTGTTGCGCGAGCGGTCTTCTGCCGCTCTCGCTGATTGTATAGTCAGTACGTTTTGCCGAATCACTGTGAGCGCTCGTACTTGCCTCACAGTGTCGTCCGTAAACAATATCGTTTGTTCACGCGTCGGTACTTTAATACTTTAACTTTCACTTCTTTTCCTTAGATTTGAACACTTGTAAATACACACTATATTCAATAAAGGTCAATGCCTTTTTTACGATTATCAGTTCACATTAACTGTCGATAGTGTTGTTTATTGCCAACTTGTCCATCAAGATCCACAAGTCTCTTCCTATTTTGCGAGACTATAATTATAAATGAAAATCCTTTGTATATCAATACTTCATGTATTTTATAATATAAATATTGTACTATTTAATACTGTTTTCCAAAATGATACTTCATTAACTTTATTATCAAATAATTTGATTTTTAACAATTTATATAATTAACTAAAATAATAAAAAACAATTTATGTATAGCACAAGATCTTAATTTTAAAATTTCTCTGAAGCACACTATGAGAAAAGTAACGTTGCAGCAAAGATGTATGTTAACTGATAACATAGGCATGTTTGATTTATTCCAATGATACGTATGTTAATAGTTAACGTAGCTATATTATGCCAAATAGCTGTATATTAATAGTTTACATATAGCTCCTGTACGAGTTTTAATAGACCTTGTAAAGTAATAATCAGATAAAAATATTAGAAAACGCTCTTGCATACATTTTATTAATGCTGAGTGAATTTGGAATGATATAATATCAAAATTCAAAATTTTGTCTTTCATCGGCCTTTTGGGTCTGAATACCAGATCTGGTAGTTTTAGAAATACAATAATGTGTGTGATTCTAACTGATTCAGCCGCCTCTGGCATTTCCAAAAAAGTATTTAATCGCTAGTTTATCACTATTGGTTCAAAAGTAATGTTGTAAGTGAAGCGAAAGTTTTACTTGCCGTTTTGAAATTCGCCCTCGCATATAATCTTTGCCATTCTGGAATAGCAAATCTATTCAAAATGATCAACTGTTTTATTGGTACGCGCAAATTTCCCGATACCCATTATAAAGTTGATTAATTGTTTAATCCAAATGCAGGAATAGATTTGCATGCTGTATGCCCTCATTGCAAAAAGTATATAAAACAGTTTCACCGTGATGATCGCGAAGTTACATGCACTTCCTGCAATGAAAGAGTTTCATTAAAAAGTTAAACTTACGTAGATTCCTCTGCTATTTCTAATATTGATAACGAAATCACTTTGTTGATAAAAGAAAACTCTGAACACTTGAATTCTGTGCTTGAAAAAGGAAATACAATCTATTCAGATGTTGAAGATTTTACCAATGGAATTGCATGAAAGAAATAACATTATAACTGCAACATTTAATACTCTGACTTGTGGTATATGGTTTGGAAAATACAAACCTGATATGGATATTTTTTCGAAACCTTACATTTCTTATATGAACAAACTGGGAAGTGTAGGTGTTAAGTACAACATTAATGAAGAAGAACGACGAATTAAAGTCTGTGTATTATGTTGTTGTGTTGAGTCTGAAGGAATGTTAAAATTGTCAAACGCGAGATATTTAGGATGCATAACAGAACGAAAAGCACGTGGATCCGACAACTACAGTTATTTGTTGATAGTTTATCAATTTTTTAAATGATTAAAGAAGGATGCCTTTACACGTCCAGTAGGAGACCAAGGCTTAGGTCGAATAATTCAATCGCAACAACTGACGACGATCGCTTCATTTGGATACAGCAATTTATTGTTGTCGAAATCTCTACGAAATAATATGTAATATTGTAAATGCTGAGAATTTCATAACAGATTGTTTATCTGTAAAAAGAGTTCTAAATATTTCTCAGGATGATATAGCTATTAAAACTGATAGAATTAAAAAAATATGTATTTCTGTGAATGCCAATAATTATACATATCTGTTGGGCCTAATTTATATTATTATTAAAATATGGTAAATATGTAATTGAATTTTGCATTTTTTAAGAAGTTAAGGTGTATCCGTCCCCTTAAATGTAGACAACTTTTTATCCAAGCAACCATTTTTAACCCACCGGGGCTCAAAGTACAGATCTTTTCTCATACTTTAATCCTATGAGTATGTTTTTCCTGTTTGTGATCTCGGACATTGAGTACGTACAGTTGAGCAATGGCTAGTTTTCGTTCATTTTTTCCGTGTTAAATTTCTATAAGACAATTTAAACTACCCGGCAAAAAATAAGTATTTCGAAATTTTGAAAATGCAAAGTTTTTCGTATTCTGGGTGGCCTAAGGAACCCAGAAAAGTTGGCTCGGTAGGTCTGTCACATATCTGTGGTCTATTAGACATACTTTGGAATACGGTACAGGAGAAATAAGTAAACTGTTGATTTTAAGAGCGTGGAAAGTTATTTTACAAGGCCCTTTCTTCCTACGTACGCTCATGACTATATAATAATATTTATGCAGACCTTAGGCTTCCCAAGTCAATTTGGACGTGGTAAAACTCTCAACTATCTCTATACGCAAAATGCGAGCAAAAACATTTTCCCCATTATGCATAATACGAGCATTTTACAGTATGGCTAATACGAGATCTTTAAAAATGTAGAAAATATTTACTTCTATAAAAAAAAGTCTCGAATGTTCGTCAATAATTTAGTTGGGAAAAGATTTTAATGATCCAAAGAACTAAACATTTATGAGACATAGGCATATGCGTTATCAAGATAGGTTTAATAGTAACTGACGAAAACGTTAGATTTTATAAAAAAAGTATGAGTTGCGAGGGCACAATGGCTGCATCACGATTACAGAGGGCTGTTTTAGGAACAAATCCATATGATATAGTATAACATTACGATACATGTGATCTAAGTAACACTTCTGTACAACGTAATCAGGACCTCACGCCTCGCAATAAAGTGCTACTTAGGTTACGAGTATCGAATAGATTTTTACAGCCAATGAGCTAAAATTATCAATACTGAGGGTAACTTTTTGCATACTCGTAAAATCAACGTTTTACATTTATGCAGATAACTGTTTTAAATGACGAGTTCGATTTGCACCAATTTTTATTCCTTATGAAAAATGGACTAAAAAACACATAGAAATTTTGTATTTGAACTTTTATTGTGTCAATTAAAAGTGATCCCGAAATAGCTAAGGGTATCCATACTGGGCGCATCTCCCCTATGCCTATCAATTATGGGATGTTTTTTTGTCTAGCATAGCTGTCATCATTGACTCAGGGGACTACAGAAGACATGCTCCGCATCTTCGTTTGTTTCCAAACATACTGGGCAATTTGGATTATCCTCTATCTTGAAGCGGTGTAGGTAGGCTCGAAAGCACTCATGTCCGCTCAAAAACTGCGTGAGGTAGTAATTCACTCTCCCGTGTCATTCATTGGTCCAGTCAACATTACGTGGTATCAGACGGTGCGTCCATCGCCCCTTTCCACTGTAGTCCCATCGTCTTTGCTACTCAGCTAGAGTTTGTTCCTTTGCGGATTTCCAAACTTCCTTTTGAGTATTGTTACCACGCCAGCTTTTTTCGTATATATTCTTTCGTTCTGTTGCTAGAAGGTCAATAGGCGGCATACTTGAAATAACGCACACTGTATCTTCTGATACTGTTCGGTAGGCAGAAGTAACCCGCAATGCACTTTTCTATAAAATGTTGACAGCTTTTGTGCATAGGACTTCAGCAACATAGCGTCCGCCCATATTGGGGCACGTATCACATAATTGTTTTAGTTACACTGGCTAGGAGTAACCTTCGTCCCTGCGTTGGCCCACCTACATTTGGCATTAGTTGCGATACTGCCGCACCGACTTTTGCTGCCTTATTGCTTATCCTGTCGTTAGTCTGGCGTCTATGGTGATTCAATCGTGGATTATACCTGCTGCCTCGTTAGCCATTTCCGTCGCCTCTTTCTTTTGCTTTGCTACTACCACTACTGCAATGTCATCTGCAAACCCTACAACCGTTACCCCTTCGGGTAGCCTAATTACTTCATCGGACATGATGTTCCACAATAATGGACCAAACACTGACCCTTGAGGGACCCCTCCGGTTACTTAAAAGGTTTTCGTGCCTTTCTCTGTGTCATACAAAAGAGTTCTGTCTTTCAGGTAATCTGTCATAATCCTTCTTATATATGTGGGTACCTCTTTTTTTCGTAGTGCCTCGTGTATCTTGCCCCAGCTAGCTGAGTTAAGGGGATGTCATCCCAAAAAACACTGTATTTCTATTACATAAAACTTTTTGAATAAAGTTTGCAAATGAAAAATTAAGTCTGTAGCGCCGTAGTGTTAAGTTTAATGAATCATTCTACCAAAAAAATTTCGATCAGACTTTTTGTTTTTCTAAAATCTTGGAAATACGAATAGATGTTTACGCGTACTTCGTCGTACTTATGTGATTGCAGCGCCAACCTTAAAATCTAATTTTACATAAAGCTTGCAAATGAAAAACCGAGCCTGTAGCGCCGTAGTGTTACGTTTAATGAATCGTTCTACCAAAAGAAAAATTCGATCGGACTTTCTGTTTTTCTAGAAGTTTGGAAATACAAAATACCTCGTGGTGGATTTGCGAAGCTTTTGGGTCGACATCCCCTTAAACGCATTCTTAACATCCAGTGTAATAATAGCACACTACTTCTTGGATTCTTCTTTCCATCTTTTTCCTTCCATTGTAACCACTAAGCTTACGGTATCAAGAGTGGAGCGTGTTTTCCTGCAACCGAATTGATATTCCACTAGTAGGCCTGGTTTTTCAATCACTTGGTTCATTCTAACGCCGATTATGCTCTCTAAAATCTTGCCTGTGGTGTCCAGCATGCAGAGTGGTCTGTATGAGGTAGCTTCTCTCAGGTGGCTTATTTTCTTCTGGTAGTAGCACCAGGCGTTGCTTCTTCCAGTTCTTAGAAAACGTCCCTTTTTCGAGACATGAACTGTACAAGTCTACAAAGATATCGGGGCGTGCCTGTATAGCTTGTTTCAATGCAATATTGGGTATGCCATTCAGGCCTGAAGCCTTGTTGTTCCTCATTCTTTTGCATGCAGCCAGTAATTCTTCTGTGGTGATTGTTGGAATGATTTCGTCATTTGCTTCCGCTTCAGGAATAGCTGTTACTTCTAGTTGAAGGAGAAACAGTGTGGTCCCAATACGGTCTAGCAATTCCGGGCTCTTAGGAGGGAAGATATAACCTCCCTTCATCGTTTTATTACTACTTGGTATAGTCGCCCGCAGGGATCCAGCTCAACTTCGTCCTGTAACTCTTTCAGGCACCGTCGTTTATCTACTTGGATTTTTTTTTTTTTGAGTATCCGTTTAGCATCCTTAATTTCTTTATTTAGGGCGTATACTATATCTCTACCACGACCAGTCTTGTAGTATTTTTTCCGAGCCTGCTGTTCCCGTCTTCTGGTTCAATGACACTTTTTGCGGGCCGCGTCAATTTCTTTATCCCACCAGTATACTGGCGGTGGTCTATTGTTGGGAGCCCTCCTTGACATTGTTGCGTTGCAGGCTCGGGTAATATTTCCCATTACCTGCTTGACCTTATGATTTGCAGAATTAAACAGCTGTATTTCTTCTAGAGCCAGCAGGAATGTCTCCTAATCATAATCCTTCGTTTTCCAACCGACTCTTTTTGTCTTTGCCCTTCCTTTGGATCTTTATTTAATATTCTTATCTCCATTATTATCGCTTGGTGGTCATAATTTGTGCTATGATCACTCACCGTTCACGATCTAACTAAGCTAATTAGGCAATTACTGACAAACTTGAGATCTATGATGGACCCTGCGTTTCCTCTTTGAGATGTGTAAGAACCTTCCTGGTAAACTAAAGCCAAGTCAAGGAGGGCGAATGCTTCCAATAGCGCTCGTCCTCTTTTGTTCGTCCTTTGACTGCCCCACTCTATTGCCCAGACGTTGAAATCGTCTGCTATCAGTACCGGTTTTCTTCCTACAAAATCCTGTTCTATCCGGTCCAACAGTTGTCTGAATTGTTCTATCGACGTGTTAGGAGAAGCATAGCAGTTGTAAATGTGTACATTTGCGACCTTAGCGCATACGAATCCTTTATTACGTCTCATCATTTTTTCTGGAAAGCAACGTCTCCGCATGCCCATATCGCTGCTTTACCAGTACTGTCCATATCCAACGATGGTTTGTCCAGCTCTCTGTATTGTTTACAGACGATGGCTATGTCGATTTCTGTCTTACGGACATACTGGCTCAGTAGGTCCTGTGCAGTCGCGCAGTAATTCATATTCAACTGTACTATTTCCATTTTCTTCGTCTGTCAGTGGCTTCTACTGCAGCTCGGTAAACTGGGCATGCATAGCTACTAGTTGCGTAGTCACTCTTCCCTTATGTGCCTTCTTTGCAGAGTACACAGTTGAGTTGGTTCTTACACTTCTTTGTTTTGTGCCCATCTTTTTTACATTTAAAGCAAAGCTTATTTCCATCTTCAGTTACTGTGCAGTTTCTACCATGTGTGTGCGTGCGTGTGTGTGTGTGTTAATGTTATGTTAAAGCAAAGCTTACTTCTATCTTCAGTTACTGTGCAGTTTCTACCGTGTGTGCGTGTGTGTGTGCGTGTGTGATTGTGTGTTAACATGTTCATGTTAACATAAATAAAATTTAACATGCATATCTATTTTTGGATTCTGAATTCGAGAAATTTAGTTTTTTTTGGTAACCTGAATGATTTACGTTCAAAGAACATGTTTACTGTAAAATAGATTTAATTTTTTTTCTACGAGTTTTGGAGGGTTTTACAAAATAGTGGAGCCAACATGGCGGGTGTGCGGTTGCCTCCCGACAAGTGTCCCAGCTATTTCAAGTGTCATAAACAAATGAATGCGACAACAATTGTTTGTATTATCTGCAATGCAGGGTATCACCCGAGCTGCTTAGCGCAGAAAAAAAAATTATTAGCAAGTGAGTAACAGCTTAATGGTTTGCCCAGAACATAGCTACAAGAACATAACCTCAAAAATTAAAGGCGACAACATAAGTAATTCAGCAAAAGTGTTAATTGCGCAAATAATGTTAAAGAAATCCGAAGAAGTAAGGAAAGGACTGTTGTAATATGTGAATTTATACAGTCGTAATACTTAAAACAGTACTCGTCGTGCAATCTACTGGTTGACGACGATTTGGTTCAACGAGACAAGCTCGATCAAACGCGAGCATAGTGCGCATGCCTCGCGTATATACTCTAAGCGCATACTATACTGTATACTCAGCTCCGTGGAGTCAGACTATGCGACACTGTACTATACTCTCCCTCTTGCCTGTAAGACTCCGAGCTGAGCGGACGCACTGCCGACTACGACTGGCTCTCAAGCCACTCTATCAATAAACTACTATTTATTATTATCAATAATAAATCTGTCTCACTTATTTACCCACCACTTCCAACAAGAACTTTTAAAGGAAGTAACAAGTTCAGCGCAAGATCTACATGATTGTTATATTAATGAGTACAAAAAACTGAAAGCTAAAAATTTAATATTCAAGCAGCTAGTTGAAGAACTGGGAGAAAAAAACAATTTATTTATTATTAAAAATTTATTATTAAAAACTTGTAACTATACAGTATGATAGTGTATTACCTAAGGTATCCTATGCTGAGGTGATAAAACAGCCAAAACCGCTCCGTAAAAAAAGTGCCAAAAATAACCGTAAATAACATGGGCAATGAGACTATAGATATGTAAAAGAATGTTATAGAGTTCTTAACGCGAGAAAAAAAGATACAAACTGAAAATATGTATTATAACAAAAAAGAAGAACTAGTCATTAACTGTGTAAAAAGTGATAGTGTAGAACTAACTGAAGCTGTATTAAAGGAAAACGTAGAAGGAGTTTGTGAGGTTAGGAAAGAAGAACTTATAAATCCTAAAATAAAAATAGTTGGTTTTGACAACTGCATGAATTAGAGTCAAGCTGAGATAGAGAGAAACTTCGGCAGTTTTTCAAATAAAGGCCTAGCCCTGGCCATTAAACATGTTGCTAGTAATCACAACCTATGCAACACATTCAAGAAGAAAATAAACTTATGCATAATAAAAATTGACTATCCGACAAAACCTACCTCTCCATCTGTGATCCCAGGTTACCATACAAGGATGGTAACTTATCAACAACCTCAACAGGATTGAGGTCTAACGGAAATGGATATAATTAAGAAAAATCAAGATTGAAACAAAGCTGGAACAACTCAACAAGGTCGACTTAATTAAAAATTTAAATAGATAAAATGGCTATTTTCGAATATTTAGACACTAAGTAAAAATTCAATTCAGAAAGAGAGAACTTGTAATAGTATTAATAATTTTAACAAATTGATTAGTAATAAAAATGATTTAATTATGCACCTAAATGTTAGAAGTATGAATGCTAATTTCGTAAAGTTAAAATTTTATTTGGGAGTCTAAGTATCAAACCATCTGTTGTAATACGCACGGAAACTTTCGAACAAGCTAATCATAGTATATATGAACTGATAGGATCCAATGGAAAATATGACTGCTATTACAACGATAGTAGGTTAATAAAAAATGATGGGGTCTTCGTTAATAATAATTTAGTACAAAATACCTAAGTAGTTAAATATGGTATAATTAAGATTGTAAATACTATAATCAAGTAAAATAGTAATAGTAACATTGAAATATCATCAATATACAGATCTCACGAAATACCAAAGACGGAATTTATAATGGATCTGAATAAATACTTAATCAAAAAGAAAAACATCAAAAATCATCTTGTAATTGGCGATTTTAATGTAGATCTGTTAGAATGCGATTACATGAGCCAGGAATTTCTGTGGATTTTTCTAGAAAAAGGTTATCTCTAAAAAAAATTAACTTTTAAAAAAGTAAAAGGTTAGGCGAGTTTGATATATTCCGCAACGAAATTACAGATAGAAAAGAACTGAGATCAATCAAACAAAGTCAAGTTTATCATATTTAATCGTAATGAAGCAAGGAGCAACTCTCAAGATAATTACTATTTAACTTGCCATGCCCATTTCATTGTACCTATGGTGTCTGTATCACGTTCTAATACGTAAAAAGAAAATTTTAGTTGTTTACCAGAAAACAAAATGAAATGGGCATGGCAAGTAGTAAGTATCTTGAGAGTTGTTTTTAATGGATTAACATATAAGTAAGTTAAGTGAGCCCTTACTTGAACGGATCAATTTTTTTGCTTTATTATGATTAAATATAATTAACTTAATTTTGTTGAATTGATCTCCGTTCTTTTTTATCTGTAATTTCGGTGCGGAATATATCAAACTCGCCTAACCTTTTACTTCTTTAAAAGTCCATTTTTTTATAGATTTTAGTCGTTTACAGTAAATTATTTTAACTATCGTTTTTTTGTAACATTTTTGTCATTAACATGAAAACACTGATTGTTTTGTCGCGAAATATTAGTATGGTGGCTATGATAGATAATGCATGTTAAAAAAATTTAGTTCGGTGTAAATTTTCACTGTCCACAAATTTTATTATTACACTTCGTCATAGGCCACCCTATACATCTAGACACCTTCCTCGAATGATTTTTATACCTAGACACAAAAAAACTACGGTGCACTCCACCTAGACGTCGTCATCAGCTACCCTGTCTACCGTTACCACGCCCGTGAAATGAAATAACATCAGCAATCTCACTGGTCTGTATAAGTATGTAGGAAAGCAATATGTGCGGCTATATTCATTGGGCTGAAGAATTCCAAACGAATTTTAGCATTTTTGTTGAGACATGCTTGTTTATTGTAAAAAAAGCTGCTTTCTTGTCAATATATCGATTGGAAATCATAGTTAAGCATACAAATATGATTTTACGCCAAAAAATTTAGATACAATAATGTAAATATTTGTATTTATTGAATTGAAAATTTGAAAACCCAATATAGAAGTAAATAGTGTCACGGTCGCTGCAGGCTTTTCAAACTCGCCTTCGTGGCGCTACCGCGCTACTTGATTAAAAACAATTAAACAACTTTACTAATGGGCTAAATAACTATTCCTACTTTTAAATATATCACTATAGAATGGCATTCAACAGTAGTTACATGAATTATCTCTATGAGTACTTCGTAATCCCAGAAAAACCAAGAAAAATGATCTTCTCAATTTAAACAACACGGGGAAAATGATATATCTTGCGGCACGTGGATTTGCAACTGATTGCACTAATTCCTGCAGGATACCTAGTTTCTGGAGACCCAAAAACGAAATCCGATCGAACATTTCAAAAATGTTGACTTTGGGAAATAACGGACATCCTAATACACACGGACATTTTCTACAAATGCATGATTTGAACTCCAAACACCTCTAAATACATTTCTATGAAGTTTTATCGAAATCAAAAATTTTACTATTACAAGGCTATCTCTAGAAGAAAGCAATTATAGAAAAAATACGAGATTCGTTTGAATGCATAAATAATTTTTGTCCGAATAACTTCCACGAAAATTTGTGAGTATGTTTATTTTTGCATAAGACCTAAACACCTACTCAATTCTCTATCAGAACATACGTAAACGTATTTGTTAAGTGTAAAATTAAACTAAGTGGTTGAATGTAGCGGATTAACCTCTAAAACACACGCTCTATTTAGCTAACCAAGAATGCATTCACCTAGCGCCCAGGAAAACTAAGGCATTGATGAAGAATACCGGTGGATGTCAAGACTACATTAACACGGAATAATCCAGATTGTGTTTTTCCCTCACCTCAGATTTGCCATGTTACAATGTACTTTGATAGCTTATGGCTTAGATCCATCATCCGCACTACAATTCTCAGTATTCGCACACTGCACACGTCAACAATACACTTAACACTTCTCGAGACTTCATGATTACTTCTTGGGGTTGCTTGATCACTCACAGCGATTGCGCAGGAACTCTTACTGCCGATAGAAAATAATGCACATAAATATCGGATTAAGTAAACAACAACAATAACCTGTTGCACCTGGGAAGTGTCTAAAGTTGTGCGCTCGGCCTTTTTAACCTTTGCCAAAATCGGCGGATTATTTTCTCAAAAACATTGGATTTCTAAGACTTGGGCTCATGGGGACTTTTGTTGAAGGAACCAAGAACTACAATTTGATTTAAACTTTTAACTAAATTTATCGGAACCTCGTATCCCATTTAGTTCATCCAGGGTACTTTAAGTTATCATGATTTTAAATCTATGACTATTAATTTTTAACACTAATTGAGTTAGCCAGATTCGATTTCCAGCAACTGAATGAGTGCGTAAAATGATGCGTTTCCGCACTTTGTGCCGGAATATATTATAAAATTTATACATACCATAAGTGCACCGTAAAACAGCAAAAGCGTTGAAATAAAATGTACTATGATAATTACTAGTCCACAGTATATTAAGTACACCTTTTCTATGAAAGCAAAAATATCATGAAGCTACTCAAGGAATTCGTGCTTAGCAATGTTATATATTTTCAATACCAACCCGTTGCATTATGATGCGCAAGTTCCATTCGGTGACTGTTTATATGTTTCGAAGTAATTTCTTCCAAAGCCTCTCGCTCAAGTACATCCTCAGTATCTCGTGCTATCATATCTTGGATTCCTGATTCATGCGTTAACCCCAATATGATAAAAATTGTAATAAATCCAGAGAGTACCTAAAATTGTAATATAAATATAAACATAATCATTCTTCAACCATAATACAAATTTTGACAATCTTTCATTACATACAACTAACAAAACACTGTTCACGTGTATTTAAGTATCAGCTACTGAAATTTTTTACTGATCGTGATTAATAAATAATGCAAGTGACAGTACATTTAAAAATCCTTTATTATATTGAAATGTGTCTGGTAGTCTCCGGATAAATAAACTTTATTTCCAAAACTACCCCTCCTTAAGAATTAGGGTAAACCGGAAGTTTACCGCATGTGAACCGGAAGTGAACCGCAAGTAATCGGAAAAAATACAAAATGACCCGGAAGTGACCAGAATGATGTATATTTGCTAAAGTACTCGTAAGGGGTGGATAAAAAATTAATCAATAAATATTTAATACAAATTTTAAAAAGTTTTAAAAGTATAATTCATAAACTGTATACATATAATGTTGAATTCTTTCTTATATATATATATATATATATATGGGTGATTCTCTGTGAGATCAGCCGGCCAAAATTTGTTTCTTCTGCAACCCGCGGTAAATATGTTCTAAAAAGTGTTTACAATGCCCCTGAATCTTTTCAGATTTTTAAATTATTTTATTCCAAAATGGCATGGTGCCAAAGATATCAATTTTGGAAATTTTTGGTTTTTTAGCATGATTTAATTAATTTATAGCTCCTCAGGGAAGCATTTTTTAGATATAACATATAGATACTTTTTTTGTAAAATTTTCTTAAATTTTCATTAAAAATACTTCCAAAGTTATATATATATATATATATATATATGTGTGTGTGTGTGTTATACGTACTCTATAAGCCATTTAAACCTTAAAATCAGGATTTGAGAGGGTTCGATCATCCAGATCCTGACCAAAAAATTCCTGGAGATACCTTTTTTTAGTCCCAAAGTACTTGTACAAGTGCCGTAATATCACAAGCATAAGCCTCTATGCTAAAAATCAATTTAGCAGTCAATAATGCTAAAATATGATTTAAATACCACTATATGCCTAACAACAATATGTTTATGTGCAGCGCTCACCACCAACAGATTTATAGAGTTAGTTTGCATAAAAAGAAAGACATTTTTGCAATAAAAAGTTGATATAGCATGGGTATTCCTTACTAGAAATATGCATCTTTTTAATAACTTATTAAAATGCAGTGTTCCGATAATATATAATTGACAATTCAGTGCTTGCACTGGATGATCAGCAAAGAAATTATGAAACTTTCATCTCTTGCATTACTAAGATACATACTTATGTCACAGAACAGAGTAAATAAATTATATATACTTTCAAAAATAACCTAATAATTTTTAAAGCTCCTACAATACCATTATTAATTATATAATTTTTATTCTTATATTTGGCCAGAGAAAATTTACTTAAGAAACAAGATATAATGTTATCTAAACCTTTATTAGTTATGCATCATTATGTGAGGTGATGGTGCATATATATGCTTATCGTCGAGATCTGAGTTACACAAATTTCAATCATTTTGAGATTCTAGAAGTTGCACTTTTAATTTTGTACAGGAGTGAGAAAATATTTGTACACAGTTATGGCAATACGTGAATTATTTTTTTATATACATATAAATAAATATTTTAATGTTGATGTTTGCGGATAAAAATATTTATAGATAAATATTGATTTAAATAATTGATAATTAATGTGCATATTTTATCAATATTTATCCATAAATATTTTTATTTGCAAACATCAATATTAAAATATCTATTTATATGTATAATAATTTATATTATATATAATTTTCATTTATTTTTTTTATTTTTACGACATGCGGATCTGCAAATATTGGCTATAAGCTTATTTTCTACATTAATTATTAAATTTGTAACAATCTAAAAAATAGGCTTTATGATTTTCATTTTAGAGATGAAAAAGATATATTGTATACCTTATGAGTTGAGAAATAGTACATTCCCACGTAAAAAGTCCCACATTGTTTTCACGTGAAAACTATGTGGTTTCTACAATGTTTTCATGTTGTTACCACGTGGGGACTACAAGGCAATTATGTCGAATCCATGTGTGATTTTGCTGTGGCGTCCTGCGACGTATTGCATTTAAGCAATATCAGCGGAGTCGTTGCAAAACCAAAAAAGCCTGACTATAGCACAGCAGCAGAGTTTCCAGCCCAAGCAGTTAAACCCAAGTAAATAAATAATTATAGATAGGAATTGTGACTTAACAGTGGGATCCTAGTAGGAACTTACATGGTTTCTATATGTATTTTACATGGCTACCAAATGAATAAGTGAAGTGAAATTTCAATCACTTTGAGATTCTAGAAGTTGCACTTTTGATTTTGTACAAGAGTGAGAAAATATTTGTACACAGCTATGGCAATACGTAACAGTGGGATCCTAGTAGGAACCTACATGGTTTCTATATGAATTTTACATGGCTACCAAATGAATAAGTGAAGCTATACATTTTTTACGAATGAAACTAGATGAAAATGACTTACAAACTATGTGGTAACCCTGCTGGAAATTTTCTTTATAAAAGATATTTATTAAATTATAATATATATTAAACCGCAGATGTAGCATTTCGGCTCTTCCTCCCTCTTCTTCCGGAGATACTCGGCACGCTACTGCTCCTTTATCCGCGCGCATGTTTCCTCTTGGCGAGTCCGTGTTAATGTGATACATTATGATGATGTTAATATAATATATTATGATTATGTCAATGTAATATATTATGATTATGTCAATGTAATATATTATGATGATGTCAATGTAATATATTATGATAATGTCAATAATCACCCGTTGCGGCACCTTGCTCACGACTTTCGAGATGATAACGTCGGCCTTAGCTGTTTTGGCCGATTTGCTTTAGTCGAGCCCTTAGATGGGGCGGGCTTAGGCTTTCCATCCTGCTAATTTATCGTCGGCGCGAAAGGATTTCAGGCTAGTTCCGTTTACGGGTCCCCCACTTCTCTTCGACACCGCGGATGTCGACCCATATTTACTGGGCCGTTGCTCGCGCTCGCGCTTCCCTCTCGCCACTACGTCCGTCGGCTTGAGCTCAGACTCGAGTTCGCACGCTTCTGGTGGGTTGCTTATCGCCTTCACCTCTTAAGCATACCCCGGTGATCGAGAATAATCGTCGTCCCCCTCTTCGTCGTCTATGTCATAAAAGATCTTCATTTCTTTGGCCGACACTAGCTTTTCCACTCTTCCTGTTTTATCGGTCAGCTCGAATGTATTCGAATGGACTTGGGCCATAATCATATATGGATCTATGTACGGAAAAGTAAATTTTGCCGTGATGCCTTCCGCCGCAGACAACAATACGTGTCTCCTATTGGCAACGTCGCTAACCTTGAAAGTTCGCACTTGTCGGCGGGCATAAAAAAATAATGCCGCCTGGCGATCTTGCGACTCGCTGGACAGGACATTTGCACCCTCGCGTAGAGCTGGCAGCTTGGCAAGGCGGTTTCGCCACGCTCCCACAGCCTTCTACTGTGCAGCTTCTTGATCTTCTTTCCCTCTAAGAGATTCCAGCATTTTCGGCTGCTTGCCGAAATTTATTATCGCGAGCGAAGCCCCCGTAGATTTATGCACTGCGGTGTTGAGGAAAAACGCAATCTCGTTGAGGTATTCGTCCCATGTTCGAGGATCATCTTGAGTAAACGTGGAAATTTCTTTATTGACAGTGCGGTTTATTCGCTCCACTGGATTCACCTGTGGGTGATATGGCGGTGAGTACAAGTGGTGGATTCCTTGCTCTGCCAAGTACTCTTTTATTGTCTTGTTTTTGAATTTGGTACCATTATCCGAGTGAAACACCTCGGGTGAACCGAATCTCAAAATCACTCTCTCCTTGAGTGCGGCAAATATTGCTTTGCCGTTGGCTTTGCAAAGTGGTACGCACTCTGTCCATCAAGTAAACAAACCCTGGAAGATAAGTGCCTACTCGTGGCCTTAAGCAGATTTCGGCAAGGGGCCCAGAATATCTCCGGCTATCCATTGCCAAGGCCTTTGTACCACACGTTTACCTATGAAATCTAGTGGTGCGCGCTGTTCAACTCTGCTCAGCTAACAGAGATTGCATAGCCACCTTAGGCTGCTGTTATCCATTATGACTTTGAATTTATAACCTTTGATGTACTGGTGAAACTTGCGCATGGCGAAAAGCACGGCTAAGCATTCTCGTTCGCTGACCATGTAATTCCTCTCTGTGAGGGTAAGTACTCTGCTGGCGAATTCGATTACTCGGTCTTGTCCATCTATGCACTGCGTTAACACAACGCTGTATCACTTGCATTGATTTGTATGACGAACTACTGATTGGAGCACGGGCAGTGCAGTACTAGAGCCAAGACGATAAGAGCTTTTATCATCTCAAGTGCTGGTTGCTGTTTATCGCCCCAAACGAACGGCTAAACTTTCTTTGTCAGCCGAGTTAAAAGCTCGGCCAACGTTGCGTAATTTTCCAGTAATTGTCTATACTACTTTGCAGCTGCGGCGCCAGGCTATTTGTTCCGTCGCTAAGACGTATGCAAGCAATGCTAGTAGAGTTTGCTCCAGTGGTGGTGGCGCGCGGTACTCTTTCCCGCTCGCCAGTATGGTTTCGGCTTCTTTGGGAACTGTCCCAGTCGTAGCAGTTCATACGAGGGGTCAACCTTCGCAGTTCTGGCATCAGATTTTTATGTAAGAGGTCTAGTTGTTTTTTCAGGCTTGGTTGTGGATTCATTTCCTTCATCATGCTTTCCAAGCATGTCACAAAATCGCGCACGTGCTTGTGCGCGCCTTGGTATATTCTCTCTGCGTCTGTTGTTGGAATTGCCTGTTCGTGACGTACCATCTTGTCGCCACCGTATAGAACTCTTCCCAACTTTGCCACTCATCTTTGTTGTTCTCGCATTATTCTGTGGCTATGCCTATAAATACGAATGGCAGAGCCGCCATCCTCTCTGCTTCGGTCATTTGCGCTAGAGTTACATTTCGTTCTTTCGCGAGACGAGCTAATTCTTCCTTCTCGCTACACGAATTTATGCTCTTGCTCATTACCTGCAACGCTAAGGCGCCAGTTTGTAACGGGGCAACTGGCCTTGTGCACGATGGCAGGAAGATGCCGCAGAGTCACTTAGCAGTTTTTCTATCTGTTAAAATACTACGTCACAGCTGTCCCTCGATGACGCTAAAGTCGCCCACGGACGTTAGTTGTCGGTGCAATGACGACTCCATGCAATGCAGCTAAGTCACTCGCGAATAGTTGTATATATTGATTACTTCAATTGGTTACAATAGTCGCGCGCGTCACGCGAGAGGCCGGTGTTCGGTATACGAGACAAGGATTCGGTGGCACGAAGCTCGGCTTTGGCGTTTTTATAGTCGCGTAAAATTCGTGAGATATATAGAGATCCGAAGCACGCGTCGAGCACGATCTCCGTTGACCAAGATCAAACGACAGAATCCGGTTGTTCGTGGCGAGGAGGCGTTCATCCTAGCCAAGCTGCTCCACTCCTTCGAAGGCTCCTGGGTAGCTGCTTCTGGGCCTCAAGCGGAATCTGGATACTTTAGTTTGGTCTCCGCGCACGTGTGTTTACTGGTCACAAGCCCGAAATAGTCTACCTTCACGCGCAGTGCCTCACGCGCGCCTCCGCGCACAACTTAGCAACACCGCGCTTGCATGTCAAGTTAACATCGCGCAACTAAACGAGCGCGCGCAATATGAATTCGCGACCACTTGTTACAGAATAAAGTATTGAAAATACACGAATAAAATAAATCATTGCTTATTGAAATTACTATGAGATTCTATATTAAAACATTAAAATGTTTGTCGTCAGAGAAAAAACGCGCTCTTCTATTTACCTAATGGGTGGCGTACAAAAAATAGAAGTTTTAAAATAATGAAAAATATTTTTACTACAAATGTTGAATAAAGTAACTGAGGGGGGGGGGGGGAGGGGGGGGGTAAGGGGGGGGGGGCGGGGGGGGGGCTTTATGAGTAAAAAATAACGCGTTTTTTGTAACGGTTTAACGTTATTTTGAGCGGGGCTGAGGAGGGGCTGAGGGGGGC
>JAZHPH010000286.1:14399-44740 GCA_037356405.1 Nasonia oneida | reverse complement strand
TTACCCCTTAAAAGTGAAAATTAGCCGATAAAAAAAATACGTGTCTCTTATTTTTTTATGTTCTACAACATATATGAAAATCATCAAAATCGGTGAGTTCGGGTTGGGTACCTTTCCTTGTAAGTGTAGAAGTAATTCGAGGGCGGTATCTAGGTGTACGGGGTGGCCGATGACGAGGTCTAGGTAGTGCTCTCCGTAATTTTTTATGTCTAGGTAAATACATCACTTAAGGGCGGTGTCTAGGTGTACAGGGTGGTTGATGACGAGATCTAGGTGGTGCGCTCCGTGGTTTTTGGTGTCTAGGTGTAGAAATGATTCGAGGCTAGTGTATCAGAACGATCAGTGATTTAATTTTATAGTGATAAAAATGTTACAAAAAAACCATGGTCGAAAGGTGCTAAAGATGCTTACATTTTATTTTTAGGAAAAATATGAAATACTCAAAAAAAATTACTAAAAAGGACTGAAATCTCTAAAAAAAATTAACTTTTAAAAAAGTAAAAGGTTAGATGAGTTTGATATATTCCGCAACGTAATAACAGATAAAAAAGAACTGAGATCAATCAACTAAAGTCAAGTTTATTATTTAATATATGATATTCATATTTAATCATAATGAAGCAACAAAAAATTTTTTTGTCAATATAAAGGGCTTACTTAACTTAAAGTTAAGTTATATAATAATCAATTAGGAACAACTCTCAAGATACTTACTACGTAACTTGCCATGAACGTTTCATTTTGTTTATTGGTGAACAACTAAAATTTTCTTTTCATGTATTAGAACGTCATAAAAACAGTATAAGTAATACAGCAAAGCAATGAAATAGTCATGGCAAGTTACTTAGTAAATATCTTGAAAGTTGTTCCTAATGGATTATTATATAACTTAACTTTAAGTTAAGTAAGCCCTTTATATTGACCAAAAAAAATTTTGTTTCTTTATTATGATTAAATATAATAAACTTACTAAATATAATGACTTTGGTTGATTGATCTCAGTTCATTTTTATAGGTTATTTCGTTGCGGAATATATCAAACTCGCCTAACCTTTTACTTTTCTAAAAGTTAATTTTTTTTAGAGATTAGGTTATCATGAAATTCTATGCGATGCGACTTCGAGATTAAATGTAACAAATAAATAAATGAAAAATCTCCTGCAACACCCAACAAACACAAATAAGAGAAAAAGCACCAAGAGACGTCAAGATACAAGGGCAATATTTTTTAAAATTTAGTATCCATAAAATTTGATATGCTGTACAGTAACATTTTTATGTAGTATAGTAAAATTTAGGGATCTAAAATTTTTCTATACGATATACTAAAATTTAATATAAGTCGAGTTTGTCTCCTCGTTACTATACAGTATATTAATTTTTGTTGAAAATTGTAGGAATATTTAGTGATACATTTCTCTCCGTGTACGCACGCCACAACCCTGGTGAAAATATTCACTGTTTTTTCTGTTATTTTTAATCATCATTTGTTGCTTATTATTATATTATTTATTTTTGTATAATGTTGCATGTATCCGGATTTGAGAAATTAGAACAATAAATATAAATCAAAAAAGAAAAAATTTCAAAAAAATTAAAAACCAATTGCAGTAGAGAAAAAACAGTGAAAAATAGAAAAAAAACTGTAGATATTAATAAAAAGAAAAAAACAATATATGGGGTGAACAAACTGAAATTTGCTGACTGACCACCAGATGGTGACCGGTTTTTTTGACCTGCAAGCGCTTAGAATTTACGATGGTTAGAATATAAGACAGTTCGTTACTTCAATTATATTAATAATTAAACAATTTTTTATACTAAACATTGCATATAAGAACCAATTGAATATAAATACATGTGAGATTAGGCAATGCAGTCTGTATATTTTCAAAAATTCCATAAATATTTATTTTTCACTTACATCGAACTATTTTAATGTGATTTAATTACTTTTTAATTCTATTTACTAATTTTTTCAAATTTTATTGCATTATTTGCTGCTTTATTTGTTTTTTTTTTCTGCATTTTATTGTTTCGAATTTCCAAATTTGGTGGAAAAAATATAGTTTTATATAAATTTTTTTATAACTTTTAACGAAATTGTACTTTCTCCAAACAATTTTAACATAAATATTCAAATTACAACTACGATCAATATAAAAGCACAGAATAAAACAATAAAAAACAGAAAAAGTAAATTTTTGTTAGGAAATGTATTGCTGAAATCACATTTTTGTTTATATATGCACTGATCTCAAATTTTATTAGAATACAAATTTTGTATCTCACGCGAGTAGGGTTAATGAGTCACCTCCCGCAGCAAGTGAGTGATAACTAATGCGTTTTCCTCACAGTGTCAAGTAATGCCGAGTTTTTGCGCTCCATCAATATCTTTTTACGATATTTTAGCGATATGCCTTTTTTACTATACTACATAGCATTTTTTGATCTGCTTATTCAGCATATATATTTATGAAGCAACTGTGAATTTTCATAGGAATACATTGAATTTGCTGCTTCAGTCGAGGTTGTCTTCCGATAAGTAAACGATATAGCAATTTTAAATCAAATATTTATTTTTGTACATTGATTGATACGAGAAAAAAAATTATGATACATTTCCTGCAACGAGTGTGGTAAGTTTACAATTGCTCGCGAGGGCAGGTAAGTTCTTGAGCGAAGCGAATGCGACATGAAGCCCGCTTACATGATTGTAAACGTACTGCATTATTTACATGCACTATTTTCTATCAGGAGTGCGACGATAAAGTGCCGCATAGTGAAAAGTTTCGCTGATGCTAATATGTTTTATGACGCAACGCTTTCGTGCATAACCTAACGATTTGTCTCTAATCCAATAGAATGATACAATTGGACTAAGAATAACCATTGTGTTATTTAGCATTAGCTAAGAGCGTGAGTGAGAAAAAAACCAGTAGTTCACAGTAAACTCGCGATAAAATATATGACACATTTGAAATTAGAACCAATGTTATGATATTGCTTGGTTTGTTACTATCTCTAAGTGTTTGCCGCATTTTCTTGCATTTTAATCATGCCTATTCTAACAATAGAGTGTCAATGCAATTGATAAATTGAACAATTTTAGCCTGCTACGCATGCTAAGATTTCCATTATTACAAAGTTGGGTTTCAAATTATCTTAATTATTTATGTTTTGGCTCTGATTAATTATATTTCATGTTTTTGGATTCCATTAGTTACATTTTATTTTTAGCTTGTTATTAATGAATACATAATCTACTACAAAATTTTAAATAAAATGTAGTATTTCCCTTTTATTGCTTCCTCCTAGAGAAAGCTTTGTAATAGTAAATTTTTGAGTTTCTTAAAAACTTCTAGAAAATACTTTTTGGGGTGTTAGAAGTTTAAATTAAGTGTTTTTAGAAAATGTCCGTATGGATGTGTGTGTGTATGGAACTACTCTGTCAATATCAATAAAATATGACATGCATACATATTTTTGGATTCTGAATTCGGGAAAAACAATTATATTTTATTTTCTCAACTATATTTTTTTATAGCCATTTTTTGATTTTTGAAAAACACTATTTTGCGTTTTTTTCAATCATCTCATCCTTACAAACAATTCAGCTATAATGCATTTGAAAGAGAATAAAATTACCTACTTTTTCTCGTTTGGTGATCGGGATCGATCGCTTTGTTCGCATTAAAATAATATCCCATTAAAATTTCAAGTGATTTGACTACTTATTTTTTTAGTAATAAATTGTGCCTTGATTACAGACGCAAAAAGGCCTTATTGCACTTGAGATTTCGGGAAAAAGTAGATATTTTATGTGTTTTGGCTAAGTTCATTGCACAGCTTTCAAATCCCTATGGTTCGTAAGATATCAAGGTTTCAATTTTTTTTGAAAATTTTTTAATTCCTTATATATCTCTAAAACAATGTAGTCAAATGCTTCAAAATTTAATTTAGTGATTCACTATAAAAAAAGTTATCTGCTGCTGAAATTTGCGCGAGCGACCTATCTAATGAATAGCCTGTTGTTTTGATAGTTAAATTGGTTAGGAACACATGTAAACATGCGTGAATTTCTGTGAAAAAAAATTGATGACAGTGTTCATATTGTATTATAAAAAAACAGAGGGGTCTGCAAACTTGTGGACAATGAACCATCCAAAACTTCTATTAAATTATGTATCAAAAACCGCCTCATACATGCAAGCAGGTATATAGATATATTAAAACAATATTTTATTTATTGGACCTATAAATTTAGTTGGAGGAAGCGACGTGCCAATGAATTGTTAGCGGTTTTTTTATTTTTGATGGGTTAATGAATGTATTAGTCAATACCTAAATTATTAAGTTAGTTGTAGGAATTTTTTTGATTAATTTAGATTTGTAAATATTTTTCAAAGATTCTAATGCTGGCTTGAATAAAAGAAAATTTGTATAAGATAAGTATTTACATTAGACTAAAATAAAAGGAAATTTGTATAAGACAAGTATTTACATTGGACTTTGAAAATAAGAAAAATTTAGTACCAGACACAAAAGCCTTTCCTTGAACAAAGGTGAATAAAATAAAACAGTGATAAAATATACTTCAAAATGATTAGATACATACAAAGCTAATTAAGATATTTCTCTAAACTCACTTCAAAAACCGACCTTAAAATGCACTAGTTAACTCCAGATACCTCTTAGACTGTATTGAGAATCAATACCTAGGCTGTTATAAACTATATAAGAACTCTCTTATTGCTAAATGAAAGAAGTAAATAAACTACGAAAAATTCATTTCTTTTGCTTTACAACACACCTTTTTCTTATACTCTACAAAATATGAAAGTAGCAGTCACATGTCGTCAAAAAATTAATCCGCAAACCCTGTTTATTAACTCTCAATCGACTGACTTGCTATATTCTGTTGTGCTTTTCTAGCTGATTTATTTTCCTGCAGATCTCAATTGCGCAAGCGCGTCAGATTATAGCTCTAAATGCTACATAATATGAATTTCTTCAATATTTCCATAATTGACAAGTTGCTCAAAATATTTTTGTTTTATATAAATAACTGATTATTAATCGCATCCTACTAAGACTAGCACAGCCCATATTTTAAGGAAAGATCTCACCAAAACCAACAATTTATTTTAGGCAACAATATGCTCTTATATTGTGTAATACTGTTTTGCGATAAATCCCTGGCAGAAGTTAAAACTAAGAAAAACTAAGAAAATCTAAGAAAATCTGAGAAATGTTAGTAACTACAGAGAGAACAAAATAATCGTTAATAAAAGATAGGAAAAATTAAACAATTCTACAAAAGATGAATGAAAAATTGAGAAATTATTAGAATTATTATACAGTAATGGACAAATTTCTTATTAATTCTTAATTTTTCTCAACTTTTCTTAGTTTTTCTTAGGTGTCTAGTTTATTTTATTATTTCATATTAAATTTTTACAAGTCTTTGTCTATATTTATTCATAACTAATTTATGGTTAGTTGTATACTAGCAGGGACACTAAAAATTTCAATGAATTTTCAATAACAAAATTATATGCCATGTTTGATTTCGATTTCAATGAATTAACAATTATGGAGAATGATTGAGGTAGCATGAGTGATATATGTGAATTCTGTAATGCGAAACATTTCAAATTTGAAATATTATGTGATAGAAGTTTTCAAATTGTTGCAATACAGGAAACGTTGTATTATCTGACAATATCACTTATCCTTAACGTTTAAAAGAATTAGTTTCTGGAAATACTGACGAAAGTAAACGCTTTTTAAATAATAGCAGACGATATAATAATACACTTGCCTTCGTAAGGTTTGGAGCTAGATTTGACGCTCTTTTCGGGAAAGGCCCTTAAGTTATTCGAATTCATCATTGATAATAAAATCGCCTCGCAATCACGATTACAAACTAATGTGTCATATTCTTTAATGCTATTAAAGGAATTAAATAATTATTTTCGACAAGTAAACATGTACGCTAAATCATACAAAATGATGCACGAAGTCGAAATGGAAGAACAAAATCGTTTGAAAAACAACAATATTAAGTTTAATAGTAAAGAAATTATAATGTATTTGGCACGCAATTCTAATTATGATAAACGTAGATATAACGCAGCTATATGTGATGAAGTAACTGTGGTACTTGTAGATACAAATGATAAACCACCCAAAGATCGAGATGTATGTATATATTTAAAACATAAAGCACCTAATAATATACCGTACATTAGTAATCATGTAGATCCTACGTCATATCCACTTATGTATCCTAATACAGGTTTTGGATGGATGCCCAATATAAAAAATAAAAATAACAAAAACAATATTTTTATGCTATAATTTTTTGTCATATATTCAGCATTAAAAACGATTTTAATCCTCACTTAAACTTGGGTAAATTAAGAAGTTCACAATTATTTTTTTTTTAATAAAAATCAACGCCAATTAAGGACAGATTCATACAAAGGTGTCATGGATAACTTAAAAATAAAAGTAAAAACAAAAATTGGAAAAATGGTTATATTACCTTCAATATTTTATTTTATTTATTAAACCAAGATAATAGCTTACATAGTATACATTACCAGTACGCATACTAGCAAGCCTTGTAGAGGTAAACTAAGTTACCTGTGTACAAGCTTGGTATGTAACAAAAAAACTTAAAACTAGTACTTAAAACTAAAGATAATTTTCTTATCAGATCCTTACAACAAACACTATTTAAATTTTCTTAAACTTTAACAAATTTAACAAATTTAAAACTATTTAAAACTAAGTTTTGGTTTTAATCCAAATCTTAAGTTTACTTTTTGCCGCGGTTTTGCTTATATCTAATTCCTTGAGCTCATTTGGTAGTGAATTATAAGTTATAATGGCATTATTATAACTGTTTTTATCACTTACTCGTTTTTTGCTCTTTGGTACAATTAAGCTTTTTTTCCTAGTAATACTTGTAGACATTTGGAATTGAGTTTTGAAATCATTATAATGGATTTTAAGGGATTCAAAATTAAAAAGTTGCTCTAGGTTTAATGGTCTATCTAGTATACTAAAAGTATTTTTATTGATAATCATAAGAGTTTTTCTCTGTAAACTTTGCAATAAATCACGGTTATTTCTATAGGCACCACCCCAGGCAACTATTCCATAGCTAATTATGCTATGGAAGAATGCATAGTATATCATTCTTAAAGTTTCTGTTGACATAGTATGTGATAATTTGTGAAAAATATAGACTAGATACTTTGTTTTTTAAATTATATATTGGATGTGTTTATCCCATTTTAGATTGAAATTTATGACAATTACCAAGTATTTGTAATTCTCAATTTTTTCATCAATATGCGTCGGTACACTGTTGTAGTAGCTTCCAAATGTCATACAAACTGTTTTATCCACGTTTAGAGATAACTTATTTACCGCTAACCATTTGTATATCACAGTAAGAAAATCATTCATATATTTTTGCACCTCTATCCACGTATTGCCTGTTGCTATTATTGCAGTATCAGCTGCATACGATAGAATTGATTCTAATGGAATCTCCTTTAGAACATCATTTATATATAAAATAAATAGGAGTGGACCCAGTATCGTACCCTGTGGAACACCCATACTTATCAGTAAGCTATCACTTTCTACACCGTCAATTTTAACAGTTTTGTATCTGTTATTTAAATAGCTTCGAACTATATCCAACGCCTGTCCTCTAATACCAATACAATACAGTTTATCTGTTTTTAGCTATCTCAACTTTCTCTGTAACTTTATTATCATTTATCTTTATATAACTTATGTTTTCATTAGATCTTTGTTTGCTAAGTTAATTATTGTTTATGATTTCCCAAAGTTTTTTGGGGTTATTTGCATTTCGTTCGACTATTTTTTTATCATATATTAATTTGGCGTCTTTCATAACTTTCTCTAAGATTTTGGAATAGGTTCTGTATTCAGTTTTAAGTTGTTCATTATTGATATTCAACTTCCAGAAGTTATATAAGAATTCTTTGGTTTCGCACAATTTAATTATGGCATCAGTGATCCAATTCTTCCTCCCCACCTGTTTAATCTTTCTTTGATTCATTTTGGATAACTCTATACATTGTTTAATCTTAGTGCATAATTATATCATTTTTGTTACTAATCGCCTTGTTTATATCGCCGATACCACTGTATGTTTTTTCTTTCTGCATTGAATCCTTTTGAATTATATATAAATCCTCTCTTAAAAAAATGATGGCCTTTGTTGTGAAACATTTAATACGTGATTCTGATTGGTTGCTGGTTGGTTGCCTAGGCAACGTGATCAGAACCGCGCTTTAAATTCATAACCCTCAAAACAGTCATAACTCATAATCCTGGGGCTTTATTCACTAGCGTTTATCGAGGACGATATACGTGGATATACCTGTTTTGACCAATCAGGAAGCTTGATTGACACCATAAGACTCTATATCGTGGCGATACACCTTAGTGAATAAGGCCCCTGGTAGAAATGTTTGAGGTGTTTAAAATGAAATGTGGAAACCTTGATAACAGATAAAATATATGTAATATAACTAGCAAGAAATTTTAGTAAAAATTAATCATTACCAAGACTGTGTAGTATTACAACATGTGTATTGTAAAGTGGCACCCTAACCCTATTTGAAGTAGTAATAAAGTGTGTGAATATTATTTAGTTTTTTTTTTAATGTCAGTGAGAAGTTCAATTAAAAGAATAAAGAGTTTGAAGATATACTGTGTCTCTGTGCCCAAAGTCGCCCTCGGTGAGGTTTGAGAGGTGAATTTAAAGAAAAGTTCAGTATCCGAGTCAGTAAGTTTAAGTCTATCATTATACAATGCTCTTTGAATTGTAAAAAGACTACTAGACAACTAAAACATGACACTGCCACTTGCTATGTTACCTAGAAATATGTAACCTAGATGATTCTGATTTAACTGTTTTCGTTCATATTTTCACATCCAGGCTCATGCGAATATTTTAATTGAGCAGGTCAAAATTTACTTATAGCCATTTACGTAGAAACTACTATCTCTAGCACATTGTATTTCTGGTTTCTAGCATATTTTTACATGGAGAAAGTGATAAATGTTTTGGCTTTTTTGTCAAGGTATTAGGTAATTAGAATTTTGACTTTTAATAGTTGTGAATTTTGTTTTGAATTTTCTTTTCAGTAACCCAATAACTTTCTTTTTAACATCTACAGCTTTGTTGCTCACATTTTTTTCAGTTATCTTAGGAACTTTCTTTTGCAGTAGTTTAGGGAAGCTTGTAACTTCTGCATACGAAAAACTAGCCACGGCACTTTTATTTTGCTTATTTAGTACTTTTTCTTTAAGTAACAATTTTTTTCCTGCAATTCACTGACTAGCTGTTTCAAAAGTAAGTTTTCATTTTTTATTAACTTATAGTTTTCTTCAATATTGATGTCGAGTTCCTCCGTTTCTGTATTTAAAACTTCAATTTATATATATATTTTTTTTTGCACATAAACATATTGTTGTTAGGCATATAGTGGTATTTCAATCATATTTTAGCATTATAGACTGCTAAATTGATTTTTAGCATAGAGGCTTATGCTTGTGATATTACGGCACTTGTACAAGTACTTTGGGACTAAAAAAAGGTATCTCATCATAGTGAGAGCCCACGTTTCGCACCCGTACAGAATCACCGGCAGTATTATTGTCCTGTATATTCTTATTTTAACGTTTTTAGACAACAGCCTCGACTTAAGTAAATTACTTACGGCGTAGAAGCAAGCATTACCCGAATAAAGTCTCTTGTTTATTTCGACATTAACCTCGTTTCTATCATTTATGGTCGTACTCAGATTCCTGAATTCGCTAACTATTTCAAAAGTGAAATTCCCAACTCTGAAATCTCCCTCCCCTCTGCAGATGCCTAGTTTATCCACAATCATGTACTTTGTTTTTGATTCACTCACTTCTAACCCTGTATACTTCGCCGCTTTTATGAGGATTTCCGCGTTTCTTGCTACCGTTTCCCTACAATCCCCCAGTATATCCAAATCATCTGCGTAGCCTAGTATCTGCGTTGTTCCTTTAAGCGTTGCGCCCAGCTGGCTAACCTGCATTTTTCTAAGGACATACTCTAACGTTAAGTTAAACAGCACCGTTGAGAGCCCATGCCCTTGTTTTAAACCATCGCGTATCGTGAAGGGTTCTGATACATTACTGCCTACTCGGACCTTTCCCGTACTTCCGTTCAGACAAAATTTGAATCAATCTCACGAGTTTTTTTGGTACACCGAGAAGTACTAGAATTTGATACATTTTGCTTCACTTAATAGAATCGTACGCTTTTTTAAAATCTATAAATAGTTGGTGTATGGTTTCGCAAAATTCCCACTTTTTCTCTAACAACTGTCTTATGGTAAACATTTGATCGCTCGTCGATCTGTTGCGCCGAAATCCGCACTGATAATCTCCTACTATATTTTCCGCGAATGGAGTGAGTCTGGTTTGTATTACGTTTGACAGAACTTCGATACCCCCTATAGTTGTTGCAGTTTGTTTTATCCCCCTTTTTAAAAATCGGTCTAATGATGGATTCCTTCCAATTTTCGGGTATTGTTTCATTTTTCGAGATGGCACATATTAGTTTATAGATTTTAAAAGTAAGCTCGACGCCCCCATACTTGAGTAACTCAGCTGGTATAGAGTCATTTCCCGCTGCTTTGTTGTTTTTTTTTAGTTTTTTAATCCCGACCTCTACTTCTTGGTAGCTCGGTTCCTCTACGTGGAGTTCGGCAGTGTGAATTTCGTCCCCTAATTCTTTGCTATTTTCGTGCACGTTTAATAATTTATCGAAATAGTTTTTCCACAGCGACAGTAATTCTTTGTCATTTGTTACGAGGTCCCCGTTTTCGTCCTTCATCAATTGCGCTCTTCTCCTAAAACCCTTTCTGATGGCGTTAATCCCTCTGTACATTTCGCGGGGTTATTTTCCTTACTATTAGTTTCTATTCTCCTAATAAGATTCTTTTGATACTCCCGCTTCTTATTTCTGTAGATCATGCCCGCCTGTTTTCTTACGTTAGAATACTCTTCTACGGTCCTATCGCTTCTATTGTGTAAGCTATCTAATTTAGCCTTTTTACGCCTTTCAAACCAGAGTTTGCACTCTTCATCAAACCATGGTTGGCTCTTTGGCTTTTTATTTTTACCCAGTACTTTGTTCGCGGCCTCTTTTACCGTTTTTTCGATGTCCCCCCATAAGCTATTCGGTTCGTCATTCCCCTCCGGCGATGTGTTTGCTTCTTCAAGTTCCTGAAACCTATTATTAATTTCTATCTGGTACCTAATTCGCTCTGTTCTATCTCGTAGCTTTCCAATATCGAAGCTTTCTACCTTGTGTGTTCGCTTACTATTTTGATTCGCTACTAATCTAGCTCTTAATTCGGCTACTACTAGGAAGTGGTCCGAGTCGCTAGCTGTCCCTCTATAAGCCCTTACGTCGAGAACGTTAGTATAACGTCTTTTTTCAATGAGAAAATGATCAATTTGGTTCTGTGTGGCCCCGTCCGTCGATGTCCACGTTGCTTTGTGTATGTCCTTGTGCTTAAAACACGTAGTTTTAATTATAAGATCTTTTGCTGCCGCGAAATTTATGACCCTTATAACGTTATCATTGCTGGCTTCGTGCAGGCTTTCCTTCCCTATAGTAGGCCTATACAATTCCTCCCTACCTATTTTAGCATTGAAATCGCCTAATACTATTCTTGTGTCGTAAGACGCGAACTGGTCGATTACCTGCTCTAAAGTTTCGTAATACAGATCCTCAGCTTCTTCTTCTTTGTCCTCCGTAGGACAGTAGACATTAATAAATACATATCTATACCATTCACCTTCAATGATGATGTACGAGAGCTTATCATTGATGGATTTGAAACTCTTAACCGAATGTATGATGCTTTTGCTTACGAGAAATCCGGTACCTAGGGATCCCCCGCTCCCGGCCCCATACAAGTACGTGATTTACCCGATGCTATTACTCCGCCATTTGGCCACCGCGATGCCTGTATTGCTACCAAATCTAGATTGTACCTATCAGCTTCCTTTATGAATTCTTTAAACGCGCCTGCTCTGTATAGACTGCGAACATTCCAAGTTCCGACCCTTAAGTCCCTTTTGATTTGGTTTTGATTTTTTTGAGCCATGATAGTGTGTTAAACCCGAGCGCTTTGGATCCTGTTCCGATCGCAGGTGAGTCCACCGTTCTAGAGGTGATAATCCCTATACCTCTCTAGAACTAAGTATGAGAGCTTTCCGACTTTGACGAGGACAGTGCCAACTCATCGTCAGACACACTACGGTTTCATTCTCGCATCCTAACGCCCTCCTGCAAGGCAGCGCGTCTTCGCTGGCATCGTTACCGCGTAAGACCAGGTGACGAATCATTCTACACATCCCCTTTCGGGGCAGTTGTCATCGCTCCCGCATCCTCCTCGGCAGCAGGATTTTTGTCCATTTTTGTAATGTGTGATGAAAGAGATAGATTAAGAGATAAGAGATAACGTGAAGTGTTTTTTGTTGTGATGCTTGCGTAGTGTTTCTAGATGAATGCGTTCGACAGTGTGGGCCCATCATACCTACGCCTGTTCCTATCGACTGTCCGCGACTGCTTATTCAAGTTATTCGCAGCTAACCTCTTTCTCAGGGGCTGTTCCTCTATCCGGAACCTGAGGACGCGCTGTGTAGTGGTGATAGGCACCCACCCGTCCGATCTGGACGGCAACGTCCAAGACCCGCTTAGGGTAGTGGCATTGTAACAGAATGAACACGACTGTAGGTCAGAAAATTAATGTTACAATTGACTATAATTTTAATAAAAATAACTCAAGACAATTATATTTACTAGTAACCTAGAAAAAAAATATATCTCAATATTTGTAAATAGCTATCATACATTAACCGTCAAAGAAAGTAATCAGCTCAGATGGTAGAGCAACGGATTTACACGCCAAGGTTCTGGGTTGAAATCTCGATCAAGGAAAATTTATTTCTTCTTTAATTGGGTCTTTATGTATTGTTAATTATCCATTTCTTGATTTATAAATATTATTTTAACATTTTAATAATATTTTTGAATTTTATTATAAGTTACGCAATATTCACGCTATTATCACATAATGATGAGGTGAGAAATTGGTCAAAAATCTCACGTGATTTGTTCAGTTCATTTTTAATTAGTTAAGTAGTGTAGATGTAGGTTTGGGTATATGAATTTCGCGCCGCTGTGCGCTTTCCGTTGTGACGTTAAGCGGCGCGCGCGCATGCGTCGAGGCGCGCGTCGCCGGCCCCGCTCCCGAGCGCGTGGAGGGCCCGTGCGCGCTTACTCCTGTTAGGACCGCCAAACGACTCGTACGTTTGGCTTCCTTGCCCTTTTCTACGTTTGCTTGGTAAAGTGAATTTGAGATCCGCCCTTCTAGGAGCAATCACTGTTCACTTCGTCGTGCTTTAGTGTTCTTGCGTTTTGCGGAAATTTCGCGATCGCGTGTCTGGTGCGCGTGTGTGTGTGCCTTGAGGCGTTAGGCTAAGTGTGCTTTGGGAAGGTGCCCACGTTGTGGACGTGGTTCCTTCCAGGGCAAGCGAGCTGCGGCAACACCTTGTTGCCGTCGTGCCAAGCGTCTGGCTCCCCAAGACGTCGTGGCACGCTTGGTACACGGTTGCGGACCATCTTCTCGCTCCCTAGGCTCTGCTTTCAGACCTCAGGGATCAGGACAAAAGCAGCGGCAGACTACGGCGAGGCCAGTTCAGCGTCTTCTTTAGCTGCAGCTTATTTCTTTGCGACATTGCGGTAAGAGAGATCTCTGCGTGTGTCAAAGGTCCCTCGCGTCTTTGCGTTTCTGCGTGCGTCTTTTTGGATCAATTTTTCTTCTCTAGAGTCACTTTTCTTTTCTTTCATTTGTATAATTTCCTTTTCTTATTTTCAATAAAGCTTACACTTGCTGAGGATTTTCCCTCTGATTCGTGAGGGTTTTTACGCCACAGCAAGTGCACTTTTCTTTTACCGCAAAATAGTGTGTTTTTAATTAAAGAACCCTTCACTCACTAAATCCCTTTTCTTGTCGGAACTCACTCTGAGTTCTTCCACTCAATTTTTAGATTATTATTCATGAATATCACGTGATTTTTTTGTTATTTTCTCGTGGTAATCACGTGATTTTTTTAGTATAGAGATTATACAGAGGGAATAAAATATCAAATTTACATATATCTAGATATACATACGCTCAGTGATGGCTTATAAATATAGTATATTGAAATATGTAGTCATAATACACGTATTTAATGGAAGCATGTGTAAAAAGTTTATTTTTTTAAGAATGTAATGTAAGTGTAGTGAAGAAATATCAGTTTCTGCCTTTATTGGTCTACAAAAGTATGTCTAAAGATGCTTATACATGGTGATCACTTCAAGCCTTTATTAAAACAGAAAAATTATAAATGTATAAAAATATTTACAAAGTATGGAAATCATTAATATAATTGTTGCGCAGCAGTCGAAAAAACTTAATGTTCATACCATAAAAATTAAATAAATAATATCACAAGAGACAAACGTGTCTCTCTTGTCGTAAGTGTTGTCAAGTCAGTTTGTAAATATTTTTATATATTTATAATTTTTCTGTTTTAATAAAGGCTTGAAGAGATCCCACCAGGGACTCTCTCTCTCTCTCTCTCTCTCTCTCTCTCTCTCTCTCTCCCTCTATTTTTCTCGTATAACTATAATTATTTAACGAAGCTCCAACAAGATATCACTGTCCCTTTTTTACCTGACATCTTATTTACCAACCTGTATATTTGTAACAGGGTTAACTTGTTATTGAAATACGGTTGAGAAGCAGAGTTCAACATTTAGTTTCCGAGTTATAATGATTAGGATAGTTCGTGGAACGTATCTTAAATCACTAGTGATTGAAAAATCGCCATAAAAAAACGGAAATGCGTAACTGAAAATCTTGTTTTTAACAAATTGGTAAAACAAAAACAAAAAAATGAGCCTATAGGTATAGATTACAATCCATTAAATAGAAGCTGAGTCGTAAGCGATACAGTTTTCAATTATGCAAAATATACAGGGTGAGAAACAAGATTTTGAAGCTTAATAACTTCGAAACTAACTGGTTTCGTAAACAACTCAAACATAGGGATCAAGGTACTATATAATGCTAACTAAATCCAAAATTTGAACTTGATTAATCCGTTTTTACTCCAGTCACCGCGTCACGTAGAAAAACGACTTTTTTCAATTGTTGATGTTTTTCTCAGGATCTGCCTCATGAAATGACTTGAAATTTAAGAGAAATATAGTACTAATTACGTTCAATAATCATGATTTTTTTAGAAAGATTCAAAATTTAGTTTTCGAGTTAAAACAATTTCAAAAATTTGCGCTTTATGGTGTGTAATAAAAAAACGACAAACGATAATATAAATTTTCCGCAGTCAAAATATACGTAATTTTATTCTCTTTCAGGTACATATGAAGCAATTTACTTTCGACAACTTTTTCAATAAGTTTATTAGAAAAAACTGAAATCTCAAAACTAAAAAATCGATATAAAAAAAAAAACGAGTCGAAAAAGTGTAAAAACAGACTGTTATCCCGTTGAGTATTCGTAAAAACAAATAAAATGAGACTCGGTGGATTGAAATCCACTGAGTAGAAGCTGAGCTAGAGGCGAACGAACACATACACACATCCATACGGACATTTTCTAAAAACACTATTTTTCGACTTAAAATACCTCAAAACATATTTCCCACATGTTTTTACACAAACTCTAAAATTTACTATTACAACGCTTCCTTAGGAAGGAAGCAATTATTTATTAAAGTTACACCTCGGCACATCGAAAGAAAGCAAGCAAAACGTGGATAAAATCTAAAACCAAAGTGCATAAACCCAATTACCCCACGCCCCCCGAGTGTAATAATTTATTTTAAAAACACGTCGGTACATCAAAGGAAAGCGAGCTGAGCGAGAAATAAATTCAAAACCAAAATGTGTAAACCAAACTACACTACTTTTGCCGATCTAAAACTAGAGTCCTTAAACCTACCTACCCCGAGTCTTGCAATGTTCATGTAAGAATAGTTATTTAATAAATACGCCAGGACATCGAAGGGTGGCAAGCAAGAGCAAGGGTAACCCCTAAATAAAAGCTCTTAAACTTACATACCCACGCGCCGCAAATTTTCATGGGAGAATACTCATTTAGTGAATACTCCAGCATATCGGAGGATGGCATGCGAAGGCAAGAACGCGGATCACCCCGTACAAGCTCCGCATAAAATTATAAAAAATAATAAATACTAAATTTAATGGAATAACATTTTAGATTGTACGAGAGCCTCCCTCACTCTCAATATGAACGCTACGCGCCACAGCTGACAGCTGAGCTCACAATAGCAGATAAACAGTAGCGCCACAAGCCAGCCAGCGGCAGCAGCAGAGAGCAGCAAGCAAGCGGAGAGAGCGCGCAACACGCATGTATACCTATACATAGCGAGCGGCGAGCGCAGCAGCGCGATTATAATTAAAGAAGGGGTAGCGAGCTAGCGGCAGTGCGGCGTGCGCAATATATGATAAGTGTATGAATGATAAATGTATATAGGTGTGAATGTATGTGTGTAGGTATGAATGTGAGAGTTTTTCCGGCGGCTCGATACTCGCTCTCTCCGTGGCCTATATAAGGATCCGTATGAGCTAGCCAAAGCGCAACTTAAGCGCCAGCGCAACTAAATCGCCTAGTCCCTGCTCTTGAGCAACTTATACCTAGAGCAGGTAAAAGACTTAGAATATTTTCAAATATTTCTCAAACTTATAAAGTTTCTGTATCTCTAAATACTTATAAATTTGTCGAACCTGATAACGCAACTAACGAGTATCAGTTAGCGAAACATAAAATAATTTCAAATCATTTGTATACTTAGAAAATCGTGATCTAAAGCCAATAACGGAAAATAAAGCGTATTGTCGTATAATTATATTGTATAATCAGAGTGAACATATAAAATTCTGTTACCAAAAATACTTGCAATTTACGCAATATTCTATCTTAAAAGACTACTGATAGAATATATTTTGTTTATTTAAAAGAAATAACATACTTTAATTATTGAAATAACTTTCTACTACCAGGTATTCCGGACCTATTACATATTATAAGAATATACTATTCTATAGAATCAAATTTCTATTTGAGATCTGCTGTCAGAATCCAGACGCAGATCAGTAAATGATCATTGCTCTTCTCAAAAAACTAAAATCTTATACGCGCACAAGACCGAGAAGAGTCGTGTCCGTTTCAAACGTTATCTTGATTTAAAACCGACCGACACCTTTAGCCACAAGTTCTATACAGAAAATATACTTTTTTAAATAGAAAGAACATTGAAGAGAGCCAGGCGAGAGCAAGTTGTCGCTTAAAACAAAAGTTTCCGCACCCGCCTACTCCACTCGCCGCAAATGTTTAAGGCAAAAATATATTACTTAACGAAATACACCGGCATATCAATGGGAGGCGAACGACAAAAATGATAGTATTTTAAAAATAACTGATATAGGATACCCGACGCTTCGAAAGTTCTCTGCGGGAAAATATTTCTATTTAAAAAATATGCCGTATATCGAAGGGTGGCGAGTGAAATTGGAGGTAGCGTTTAAAACGAACGCTTTTAAACTCACCTATACCACGCGCCACGAAATACTCCATGCGTCACTGTCACTATGTGATCTAACTTTTAAATATACTTTGCGAAAATTTAAAAAAAATTCCGCACGCGTCGCAATTTCCAGTGGAAAAATAGTGTAAATGAAAAATGTTATTTTCCCACCGTTACTCAAGTATATACCCGCATTAATACGTGAACGTGATAGATTTTTATAGATGTAACAATATTAAGAGCATTATTTACTCGTTTATTACGAGGCGTATGTACCTTCACCCGCTAGTTTCATGAGGAGCGTATTTTCAGTATATCTGTAGTCTATACATATAAGAATAATGTGCATTAACCCAACGCTCCCAGAATTTAATAATTCATTTAAACTACACCTCTGTACATCGAAGTAAGAAAACATTTGATGTGCGAGGTGTAGTTTAAATAAATTATTACACTCAAAGAGCGTGGGGTGAGTGGGTTTTGATTTAGTCCTCGCTTCGCTTGCCTTCCTCCGATGTGCCTACGTGTTTTGAAAATAAATTATCATACTTGGGAAGTATGAAGTACTTTGGTTTTAGTATTTTGGGTTTAAATTTATTCCTCGCTTTGCTTGCCTTCTTTCGGTGTCCCGGCGTGTTTTTAAAGTAAATTATTGTACTCGGGGAGCGTGAAGTAATTGGGTTTACACATTTAGGTTTTAGATTTATTACTCGCTTTGCTCACCTTTCATTGATGTGCTGACGTGTTTTTAAAATAAATTATTTTACTCGGGGAGCGTGGGCTAATTGGGTTTAAGCATTTTGGGTTTAGATAAATAAATAATTTTACAAATCTGATATCAGATTCCTGTTTAGCGATCCTAAAATTTTAGGACCGATGTGTTGGCCATTTTTGATCGACCATTTTGAATTTTTATCGTCAAATTTTGGTTTAGCGATAGCAAAAATACGACAAGAAACATATTTTCAGAGCCATATAGTACAAAAACGCATGCTGTGGTCGGTCATGTTGGATCAGCTATTTTTAATTTTTGTTCTTAAATTGTTATTCGTATAGATTATAAATTTTAACAATCGATGCCTTTACTTATGCATTATCAATATTTATCCTGTTAAACCTGCAATTCACGTTTTATATTCGTTTTGATTAAAATGGAATCAAGGTTGACATCAAGGTTGAAATCAAGGTTCAATCAAGGTAGTATCGACCTTGATATCAAGGTTGATATTAACCTTGATATTTTCGACCGGGCATTCATTCAACCTTGGGGCGCTATGCGCTTACCCACTACGTGGAACAAGTGACATAATGAAATTTCACCATGTCGAATTTTTCAACATGGTGAAATTTCGCTATTGCCTCAGCAGCGATCGTTAAGCGCCCGCTCGTCACTCCCTGTCCTGGCTGATCCCAAATAGATATGTTTTCAACTGCTTCTCGATAATTTTGAGCAACTATCTATGCAATGTCTTCTTTACGATAATTTTCCTAAGTTTCTTTGAGCGAGTTTACAAAGGATAAAAGATCAGTGTATCATTTCTGATTTTTTCCGCTTAAATTTGATCGCAAGCACGTAACTCCATGTTTTGGTTTCTCGAACTATAAAATTCTTTGCTAGTCCGATCAGGCTATCAGATATGCAGCTTTGTTGCCTTGGTTATCTTCTTTAAAATTAAGCTTCGTGTTATTACTATATTAAGTTGTAGTGAAATGTGTGTGGTTATAGGTTATTTTCAAAAATCGTGAGTCTTAGCGTAAGTCGGACATAGGTAAGTACAACAATCCTGGATATTGAAAAGCGTCTGCAGGATTCTCGTTTGATTAGATTTAAGGTATACTTAGGAATTTATACAGACAGACGGGTATGTGAGGTCAGTTTGAGAGGGAGTGTGCTGATTTTAACCGAGCCTTGAGACGCGCGAAAAATCTCTGAGTCGTCTTGTGTTGTTCGCAGGTAATTTGTAATCGGAAATAGGATGTCGGGCTATCTATGGGTTGTCTAGAACTGTTATTTTCAGCTAAAATATCACGTAAGGTTTCGTTACATTACGCGTAGCTAAGTTAGTTTAGTGTATAAGTAGTGTATGATATCAAGATTTGGTGTGAACATTAAATAAAACTAGTACTAGTAGAGTTCTAGTCGCGTTCAGAATAAATCTCAATCTATATTATAACCCATGTGTACTCAATTTATCGACTACGAACTTATCTCGCATCATCTTAAATACAGAGAGCGAAGAAGTAATTGCAAATTAGTTACTAAATATCTCCTTGAGGTCAATTATAGACTATAGGGGATATTATATAGTGGCAACAGACACGGTAAAGAAAGAAGAAGAAGAGGTTTAACACGTGACAGAGATATTATGGTTGTGATGATGCTAAATATAACAAACCCGTTTAACTCATTGTCAGCGAGAGATGGACCGACATACTTGATGCCTCAAAATCATTCAATATGCCGGGATTTGACACATTTTCTAATTTCTTTTTATTGAAATTTATTCTGATTTTCTTCCTTTATCATCAATTTTTACAGTTAATGATACTAATTTTTCTACATTTATCCGTCGCATTTTGTTACACGTTTGATTGTATTTTAAAATTTCATTCTTCAATAATTTTCATTATTTTTTACAAATATATTATATTTACATAAAACCGAATGATTTGCAAAATAACCAACAAAATAAAGGTAATTATAATAAAATATAATTTATAGACACTGTGTCATCAGGAACACCGCGACCCCATTATACTTTGAATAAACTAACAAAAACTCTCGTTTTATGAATCCATCTATTATATTATTTGATCTGTTATCGACGTACGAGTATTCTATTTTATAGATTTTTTTTCAGCAAAATATTCGAGATTGAAAATTAATGCGCACTTTTGTTTTAATTTGTTGTCTCTTTTCTTTCAAGCTTTGACAGTAGAAATCCTGGATACATACGCATTTGGACGAGGTGCTGGCTCAAGTTCGAATCGAGTGTTTTCTTTCTGCTGCAGCGCCGCTTAAAAAACAGGTTGTTTTGGTTTTTAAGGTCTTTTAATATAAAATTCTGCGTATAGTATTTAAGTTCAAGTGATTTTACACTTGAGCTTAAATACTTTTATTAACTTGATCATCGAGACTCTCGCTGTTCAAGCTTGATGAGGACATTGTCAACTACAATGATGACTTTACTGGCTGATTCTATTTGCACCAGAGTCTCTTTAGCGACAACTTAACACTGTTCTTATCTTCCATAACTTTGGTCGCTTATTTAACCGAGATAAATTGAAAACTATACCCAAAAGATATTTCTCCTTCCATTATAGAAACTTGCAAATTCACTGAAAAAATTGTCAAACGCTTGCAACTTCCAGAAAATTTTCTAAATACTTATAAATATACGAAAATGAATGTAGTGAAATCAAATAAAGAAATGTTGAGTTTTAAAGTTCAGCAGATAAGGTTAAATCAGCTGATTAGGGGTTATCAAAAAATAAGATTTTACTAAAAGATATACAATTACAACTTTTCAAAATTATTACTTCAATCCGCACTTTCGCCGTCACTTATCACGCATTATTGAAGTGACTTATATATCAAATTAACAACTGGGTATTAACATTAATATAATTAACGACTGTACGACAAGTGTGTATTAAAATATTAATTTTAAAAAGCGCAACTTATTTTCAAAGCTTTATTCCTTAGTTTTAAGTTTTTGAGTAAAATCTTATTTTTGATAATCGACTGATTCAACCGTACCTGCTGAACTTTAAAACTTAATATTTTTTCAACTGATTTCGTTGGATTCATTAATGTGTAATTTTTAGTATACAAAAAAAAATTTCAAGATTCGAAACCTTTAATAATGTATTCAATTGCATCATTGTTAAAGTTAAAATTAGCATCATAATACAAAGATACAGATATAGACAATAATACAAAGATATACTTATGTGGATAAGGTCAACATTTATCATTGTTACTATTAATAGATTGTCAAAAGTGTATTTTTTTTTATAATATCACACTTACTTATTACTTACAATCTCTTGCATTTTTATGCTTTTATACGCATTATGGACATTTATTGACTTAAAAAGTAAACTAAATGAAGTCATTGTATTAACAGATTTATACAAAAGTGTAATGAAACTGTGATAACATTTAAAAAAGGTATAAAACCTCATAAAATGGTACAAAATACTACAGTTTGTTACATTTTCTTAAATTTTATTACTTTTTTTTAAGTTTTTAATTTCCAGTAGGGGAGGGTTTGGAAAAATTTTAATTTACAGATTTACACAATAATGTACAACGCAAATTCTAAATTTTATTTTTACACGTAATCGTGCATGTTTTGGTTGTCCAATTATATGTTAAAAAAACAATATCTATACTAGGAAAATATACTTATATGTATTTATAATATTAATTTTTGACTTGAACGAATAAGACAAAAAAGTGGGAGAAAACTCGTTTGCTCAACGATTGGAGAGTGGGGTAATCTTACCATTATAACAGCACTCTGCAAAGACCTACAGAAGTCACGAAACATACGGTTATATTTTATTGAATAAAAAGAGTAGTATTTTTAATTGCCTTTTTAAGTATTATTCTCAATTTATCAATTTACAGTGAGTATACGTCTACTATTAAATTGCTAAATGTGATTTAATTATCATGGCATGCAATGTGGGAATTTTCGGGATTACCTGCAAAAGCATATTTTTATATACAATTCTATCAACTTTTATTTAAAAAGTTATAGCAATTTCATAGAAATTGTATATATATTTTTAAAATAAGTTTTTTATGTTAAAGATAACTAGTTTATGATGATTATCTATAAATTTAAAAATACAATCTAGCGAAACTCAAGTGTAATATACAGTTAATTTTAGATTAAAAATTCAAAATGTCTGAGATTCATTTTCTACGATTTGAACTCTTGTTATTAAAATGGGGACACTGCTGCATGCAAAAACGAACGCTCCCAAAAAATATATATTTTATATAATATTTTTTATTTAGTTTTACCAAGTTTATTACTTTAAACTAAAAAAAAGATATGTGTGAAAATTAAAATATGTATATACATAAATATTAAAAATGTGACTGCCTCGGGTAGAAAGCGTAAACATATCTATTAATTTTGTTCTATAATTCAATAAATAATATTCATCTACAAATATAATAATTATAAATTATTTTAACAAGAATTGTATAAATTTCATAAACCTGTTTCAAAGGGAGAATGTTGTTAAATGTAAGTTTATTAGATACAGGAAAAACTATAAAAAAATAATTTTGAATGTATTCGATAAGTTTAATATTCCTATACGTATTTAAATTTGAATATTATTTGAAATTTGTATTAATGAACGTAGAAATCGATTCAGATAAAATTATAAATATGATATACCGTTAATAAAATAGAAAAAAAAAACAATTCAATCTGCCAAGTTGCTTACATTACAAATGTTAGCTAACTGGACAGTAGTAAAATTGTGCATAATTTTGCTTTCATCTAAAGGGAACTATGTGATGGTAAAATTGTTGGCTTTATCAAAAGAAGTTTGGAATAAAATTAAAATGTTCAAAGTTTGAATCGCGTGTTTTTGTAAAATGTCCGTATAGATATCGTGTGTGCGCGTGCGAGTGTGTATGCATGTGTTTATATATACAATAGTATTTTTTCAAATAATTCAGTCTGTTTCCATCAAATTTGGCATGCATTTCTATTTTTGGATTCTGAATTCGGAAAAACAACGCGCTTCTCTGCTTGCGTCTGTGTAGGATGCTTTTCTTTTATATCCATCATTATTACACTCCACCATTCTAATGGACATCCGAACCCTTTTCCTAACAAGCCGTACACTTACAACTGCAGTTATAACATATAACTGTAGCTGACATTCTACTATTTCATATAACCTTATAATGGTTTAACTAAAGGGCTCCCGCCGAATATTGTTCCGCACTTAATCGTAAAAGCTTTCATTTTTGCTTCAATTGCCAGAAAAAAATAAGAATAATTATTGCACTTTCATTTTTTAATTTTTTAAATATTTTATTTTTTGTAGCTTATTTTATACAATTAAAAGATGAGAAAATTGAGATGAAAAAATGATTTAAAAAAAAGTTAAATAATATGTCATTACTCTCTGCGTGTAAAATAGTGGAATTTCACTGATTAATAGTGCATATGCGCTAATTTATATAGGGAAAAGTATGCAACTGCCAAAAAGTGACTATTCACTGAATGAATTAGTGAAATGATCACTACTTAAATCAGTGAAAATGTCGTATTTTAAATCGTTTAGAAATGTACACTGAGGAACAAAAAGATTAATGTCTTTCTTTGTTTAATTTATTTTAGACTTATTATTATAAATTTTTATTAATTGAGTATGAAAATTATATTATTTAGAAACAAAGAAATGAAATTAAATTTTTTGTCGGTGGCGGGAATCAATCCTGGGTCATCAGCGTGGTAGTCGTGCGTGCTATCCGTATAATATATGGGGGGAAATTTCGTCCTTTTCTCTCGAAAAGCCTCCCTTTACGAGATATCGACGAAAAATGCATACCGAACCTCAAAATTGAAAAATCTGACTATACTACTTAAATGGAAATTCGATGTTTGAGCCCCATGTATCAGTTTCGAGAGAACTCCCATAATAAATATTATATTCTTGCCCTCGCTTTCCCCCAATGTTCAAAAGTATTAACAAAAATTTTTTCCTATTAAAACTTTGCTGCAGGAGGTGAATGGGGTATGTGGGTTTAAGAGTTTCAGTATTAGGATCGCTCCTCTCATTTGTTCACTGTTGAATAAGTGAATCAGTTTCACTTATTCAAAAGTGAAATTTTCACTTGACAAAATAGTATTTATGTTAGCGTTTCACTCATTAGAATATTTTCACATGTTCTAAAAGTTAAACCGAATTTTGGTGTCAAAATAGTGATTTTTTAACTATTTCAGCAGTGAAAAATGCGTTCATTACATACAAAATTTTCACTGTTTTACATGGAGAGAGTAGTCGACAACATCAAATATTTCAATACGTACATTTAAAATCTTAAAATTTATTTTGACGTTAAACGTAAATTTCATAATGTTTAAAAAGCATATCGTTAAAATATGTATAACTGCCCTGGTAGAATCGGTAACCCACTTAATGTCCAGTTCTCTGCATGAAATCTAAGAACTGAGCAGTTTTCTTTACCATTTCTTAGACAAAATGTAACGCTTTTTCTCGAACTTAATGGACAGTTCTTGGATTCAATCTGCTTACCTTGTTTTTAAGTACAAACTGCCCATTATAGTTGGTCGAGTAACAGCTGGATTACACGCGGCTTATCACGGTTTGAGTTTGAAATTGGAAAATGGTAGCTAGCAGGCTTGTATTCGAGTTTTTAGTTTAAAGGAAAGTAAAGAATAATTTTTTGAAAAATTTTTGTCTGACTGAAGACTTGAACCCACACCCTGCACGAGGCCAAATAAGTACGGCCGTGCACCTTAGTCGACTAAGTCACCCAGGCGTTGTTCCACACAATACGAGCTTCGCCATATGTTTGAATTATTTAAATTGTTCAGTTTACGTCTAAATATTCATAATTTTGTATCTTACATCCGAAAAATTAATTGATTTATTGATATTTTTATGAAATATAATTTCATAACTAACACCGCAATACATTATTCTATTTTATTTTAATCGGGACTAGCTTCATTTTCACAAGCAGTTGCATCGTAAAACTGAGAAGCCATCTCCGCACGCGCGAACACAACGTTCGTAAAGCAGCTCTAGCCGCGAGCTGCATTGCAACGCGGGTAAATCACGGACGTTGAGAGAGTTCTCCGTCGCACCGAGGGATTGTGATCCAGTCGAATATCAGCGAGTTTTCCCCCGAAAGTGAACTCCGTTACAAATTTTCACCCATAAAAAATGCACAAGTTATCGCTACTATTAGGAAATTTAAAATGTATTTAAGAAAAGATTCTACTACTCGATTTGAAATTTTTACAGGGAAAAAAACATCCTTTGAGTTAGAAAAAATGCTGTTTATTTTATTAACCGACGTTTCGGAGGCTGAAGCCTCCCTTATCAAGACTGAAAAAAAAATAATACATTACATAACTAGGGGCGAAAGTTGGCTTTTTCAAGCGAGGATTACGATTGAGCAAGAGTGGGAGTCGAGGGCGCCGCAGGCGCCCGAGACGGACACGAGTGCTTAATCATCATCTGAGTCTGAAAAAGCCAATTCACCCTTTGTTGTGTACCGTGCTTTTTATAATCTGGGCATCTACAGCGCTCTTTTTAGCCTGCTTAAAAAACACTTTCGCCTTAAGATATATGTATATATGTGTGTTTGGGTGTGTTTATATGTACATATATACACAAGAACACTAAAAAGGCCTTTCGCCCAAGCTTGAAAAACTCGACTTTCGCTCCACTTTTTCGAAGGCGAAAAGCGCCTTTTCAATGCACGTGTTATGAAAATTACTATAATTTACATAGTTGTCTGGTTTAAAATTGTAAATAGTTTGAACCTAAAATTCTTACCGATTGCATCACGGATGATGCGTACAAAGTCAGAGAAATAAATAGCTAGGAGCTAGTCAGTGTGTATGAATCGAGAAAGGTTAAAAATAACTATGTTTCAGAAAATTACGAAAATCCGGGGTATGTATAAGTGTTGTGTGGATGAAACTTACAAGGTGTGTTACCAGTCCAGTGTGTGCAGTGTAGGAAAGGATCGCAAGCGTGTCGTGGCGCAACCCCATCCTACGACCGGCAGTCTGTAGACTGAATAATCAGTCAAATTTCACTGAATTTATAGGGTGGCAGGATGTGAGTGTGTGTAAGGGATAAGTGTTGCTGTGTGTGTGAGTGTGATGGATCTGATAGAGGGTAGGGAAGGCAGAAAACAGGACTGCTGGCTAAGCTTGGTAGCAGGAGAGCAGTATGGAGCAAAAGTAGCAGCAGGTGTGTCTTCATGGCAGGGGGCAATCAGCCGTAACCATGGGATTTTAGAGTTGAATCAGGACGTGGTGTGGATGACAAACTGTGTTTTGTGTGGAGGCATGTTTTGAGACTATCGATTGATGTTTTGTAACTATTTTTTAAAAAATGTGTGTCTTCAGATCAATCAATAGTATTGTCGTAGTAGTGTTTGTGTAACATTTCTGAGAAAATCCTAGTGTAGTTTGATTGGACTCTGTCTATGATTTTATGCCGTCATAGTCAAAGTCATGGCCTGTTTTAGTGTGGTGGATGGCTAAAGGGGAACGTTGGTCTTTAGTTTTAACGCAATATTGATGTTCATACTAGCGTTTTTTCAGTGGGCGGGATGTCGTGCCTACGTACGTTGCGTCACAGTCGTTGCAGTCTAATTTGTAAACAACGTTATTTATTTCTGTTTTGTCTGTCTTATCCTTTCCTAATTTGATGTATTTATCAAATTTGTTGGTGGTTTTATTGATTAGTGTAATGTCATGTTTTCTTAGAATTTGTTTTAATTTTGGGTTAATGTATTTGTTGTAAGGAAAAACTGCAGTGTTGTGACTATTGTAATTGTTCTTGTGTTCTTTTCTCAAAAAGAATTTTTTGATTATGTCAATATTATTCCGGTGAAAACAGGGGTCTGCGAGTAAAATAGCTTTGTCTATGAGGTTTTAAATAATGGCTATTTTTGTGATTGGGGGTGATGAGAGTTGTAGTTAATGTATCCACTAGATGCGGTGTCTTTTCTGTACCAGCTCTATGAATTTACGCATTCCACAAGACGTAATCTGCAGATTTGGTCCGTATCAAAAGGATGCTGCGAATAATCATTTGTGCAGATATGATCTTGCTTCATGCCTGTTTTTGTAAAAAAGCCTAGAAATGATAACGCCCGCATTACAAATTATTTAGAAATGTGTCATCATTTATATATATATATATATATATATATATATATATACATATATATAAATTATAAAAGTGTTAATATATTGCTACAAAATAAACTTAACGATTACTTATATAATATTTATACAATTTATTATTAAGTATATCTAACATTTGAATTTTGAATATAATTTCTGTGGCGATTATTTGGCCAATATTTTACATTTTTAATTTCAATATAATTATGTTAAATTCACATTATATTTACAATTATCAATGTGATATATGATATTTAGTTTCAAGTGATAACTTAGTTATTCAGTATCTAATTTAAATTTTAGTAATGTACTATTAGTGGAGATAATTTAGCCGATCAATAGAAAAGTAATATTTTAACAATTTATAATTAATAGCGATTACTCAGCCAATCAATATAAATTAATGTTTTAATAATGTGTTATTAGTAGCGATTACTCAGCCAAGCAATATATAATTTATATTTTATTAATGTACTATTAATAGAGATAATAATTAACTAATACATAAGTTAGATTTCAGTAAGGTACCATTAGTAAAGATACCTCAGTCAATCAATATATTATTTAAATTATAGTAATGTATAATTAGTGGCGATTATTCGACTAATCAAAAAATAATTTAAATTCGAGTAATGTACTATTAGTGGAGATGACGCAGATTTCAGTAATGTACTAATGGTGAAGAGTTCTCAGCAAATCAATATATAATTTATACTTTAGTATTGTTGTATTACTAGCGATTACTCAATCAATCAAAAGATACTTCATATTTTACTAATGTGTAATAATTAATATAATTAATTTCTGAATATTTCAGAATTGACTATATTTTTTGTGTAAATTATCATTTTGTTGTTTAATTTTCGTTTTTTACATTCGTTATTTGTAATATTTTTATTTTTTTTTGTATGCAGATTCATCATTGAAAAATTTTTTATTTCTCTTTTAATGTTGTTCTTATTAATGCAACACCGTGACTAAATACTGGAATGGATAAATATAAACTAACTTCGTCAAACGACTGGCTTTGAGATTTATTTACTGTCATAGCAAAGCTAAGTCTTATTGGAAATTGCCTTCTAACTATACTAAATGGTATTTCATCTAGTGATGCAGCTAAATCGATACGAGGCAATAATACTTGTTTACCGCAATATTTTTCAGTAATTATTTCTGCTGTAAGAAAATATTGTTTCATATCCTTAATTATCAATCTTGTACCATTACAAAGACCACCATCAATGTCTAAATTTCTCAAGCAACTAATTATTGCACCTTTTTTTAATATTAATTTATGTGGTGGCAATCCATTAGGTGTTAATGAATTCAAAAATTCTGTAAGTATCGTGTTTGTCAATTTGTCATCCGCGTCACTTTGGATTCGATCATCACTATAGTATATATAGTGGTCTACATCTATTCTTTCAACTATACTTTAATTTATTATCAGTACATTAGAATTTGACGGTGACGATATCACTTTATTTTTTAATTTTATCGAATCATTAGGATCAATTTTATGTCCAAAAATGTCTGTCATTAAATCATTTTCACAAATAAATTGTTTTAGTATTTCTCTCATATTACTTTGTAATTCATATTTAGTCATATTTTATTATCTGGATTTTGTAATCGTACATTCTCACTTAATGATAGTCTTGACAATTTTGACCATAAAAAACTCTTCTCACACATGTTTCAAGGATTTTTGTTCTGTTTTTATACCGTACTATAGGCAGGGTTTGTCTCCAGATGTTACAATAACTTTTCTTGCAAAAGGAAGGTCATTTTTACATATATCGAGTGTTACGAGTGAAGAGTGCAACGAAAAAGTGACGGACCCAGGGCTTGAACCAAGATCCTCTGGCTTGCGAGCCAGGCGTTTTGTCTTCGCGCCACGGCCGCCACCGCATTGCGCTATTTTACTCGCTCTCTTATAGTAATTAGGCACCCGTGACGTGTATCCACATCGCGCGCAGCACTGCAGAATTCATCTATTATCGGCATGTGTCATTTTACTGGGACATTAAGCACTTTAATATAATAGTAGATGGTAGAAGTATATATTCTAAGACAGCATCAATGAAAATAATGATACATTTGATTCTGGTTTAGATTCTCCTTTTGATTCTTTCGGTTGATTCATATAGGTTCTGGTTTTGGGTGGATGGATAGAAATAGGTGGGATGATTTCTTTCTTGGGACTAATGGGACTTGCCACTACTATTTCTTGTAGCTGGACATCTTCAAAACCTTGCATTGCCTTTTATCATCTTCTCCTTTCATTACTATCAATAAATGGGTAACAGAGCTAAATATAGCTCCAAGTAGATAAAGGGTCCACCTATACATTGCATGTAATGTATATCCTCGTATTATAATATCTAATTCCAATTTGCAGATATGAAAGATAGTTAATATCATTATTATTGCTGAGCTAATCGATCCAAATTTAACAAATTTATCTATAAATCGATTCCATGTGTTTTCAGCAATATTCATCAACGTATTTTCGGTTAATAGATTAGCTATTAAACCTCCTTGAACTGTTTCTTCACCTTATATTTCTTTTGGCTATGGTGTGAGAATGCTCTCTTCACCGGAAACATTATGTGTTGATGTAGTTTTTGTAGATCTTCTTGCGAATGTGATCAAAAGCTAGTGAATTCAAATCATATA
>JAZHPH010000286.1:0-14023 GCA_037356405.1 Nasonia oneida | reverse complement strand
AAATTAAAATGGTGGAGTGAGTGAGGTAAGTTTAGGTGAATAAATCAACGCAAAACACAATGAATTTCGCGGGAGAAAATAGACGACTTGCCGCGGCGTAAAAACTCTCACGGAGTAGAGAGAAAAGCCGGGACAAGCCTATAGATTTATTTTAGAAATAAGGAAATTATACAAGGAAAAGTGACTCTAGGATAGACTAAATAAAAGGAGAGAAACGCAATTACAATGTACGCATTTACAAAAAAAGAGAGACTCTACTACAGACAACAACAGAGAAAGAAACGCATGTAACTTAAACCTATCGCCGCAAGGTACCTTTCGCACGCTGGAGAGCTCTCCTACCTTATTCGTAGAACGAGACGTGGACGGCGCGACGTAAAGCCCTGGCCGCACGTTGATGGGATGCACCTTCCTCGGTCGCAGGATGCCTCGACGTCTCGAGGGAACCGATCCTGGACCACGGGCAGGCCTTTTCAGCCCTGCCGCGTAGGTAGCAATCGCCGGGTGGAAATCGACACGCCGAGGAAGCTCGCGCGTGGCCGAAATCCCAACACTCGATGAACTCACACAATCCGCACACCGCACGCAAAATGCACACACACTGCGCAACGCACGGATATACAAATAAAGAGTCTATCGTCCTGAAAAGGAAGATGATGACGACTCTAATCACACGCAATTTACAAAGGAGGCTTTCGCAATCGGAGAAACAAAAGCGCAAAGTCGACTGATAACTCGAGAGGAACTGTCAGAACTGAACTGCACGTGCTCCCGCGCGCCGGAGCCCGCCCAAACGGGAGAGGCCCACATCAGCTCGCACGCGCGGCGCGAAATTCAAAAGTCACCCTCCCGCTCTTACACAACCCGAACAGAATGAATTCCATGAGTTGCTCATGAATCCGATTTTTCTGGTTGCAATGCAACTTTGGTTGAGGGGTTTCAAGACTTGATGATGTCATTATTTTTTCTTGGCGCAGGCATGAGATTTATGCGATTATCGTCAATTTTAAAATATTCAGGTATGATAGAGTAGCAGTTTATCTGCGTACCTTTTTATAACAGTATATGTATTTTTAGCGTAAGAAACATTCTTGTATTTTTTGATAAAACTGTCAATTGTTTATAACACTAGTCAGTGTAATAAATCTTTACTTCTACTGGCGTGCACTTAATTATGTGCATAGCCTCACCTGCTAGTATGACAATATACCCAGGTTTTTGCACTATATTTACGTTACAGTTTAAGCACAGCCATAAACACTTAAATATAAAAATAACTAAGGTATAATTTAAAATAATTTTAAGATATTTATACCGCCTTAATATCTGAAATTACCGCCAACTTCACCTAAAAGTAAGAAAAAACTCTGTAACTTGCAAAGTGTGCCACGAAATGGCCACATGGGGTTGTACCCCCACCCCCTCTCTAACGCGTTATCTTACAATGTTACTGTCTGAGTTCAATTATCTTTCATACAATGATATTTTATTTTATGATTTGTTATAGATATGGACGAGTTAAGTTCTATACAAAAATTTTATTCAGCAAAAAATATTATGATGACTGGTGGCACAGGATTTATGGGTAAAGTCTTAATTGAAAAATTATTGTACAGCTGCAGTGATCTTAATGCTATATACATTATACTACGTCCAAAGCGTGGTATTAGTCCAGCATTACGAATCAACAATATGTTAAAACTACCGGTAACTATTTCCTATATATTTTTGTGATATTTTGCGATAATAACTCATTTTGTGATATTTAGTACGTAATCTTTAGTGATACTAGAAAATGAGAAAATTGCAAGAAATATACATGATGAATATCGAACTATATTACAAAATCATAACCCAATACCCCTTTTATCATGCTCTTGTGGCTACCTCTCAATTTTACGTAAAATCTTAAAAAACGTGTTATTATCTCTTTACAGAGCCCTTCACGGCCTTCTTTCTAGTCCTTCTACAGCCTTCTTTCTAGCACATACTCGCGCATCTTTCTTTATTACATAATATAATTAATTTAAAACAAAATCCCAAACAAACAAGTTTTGGCTTTTTGACCACGTGGTTTGCGGTACTCGTCTTTCGCTCAGAGACCCACTTTAGCTACTGCGGCCTCACTTTCGCCTCTAACAATGCTAGTTGTCTCCAGAGAAAGAATTTTTAGGGCATTTACAATAATGGTTCATAATAATTTAATTAAATTAAGAGCTCATAAATCAAGGGGCACTGTAGCGCCCCGATGGCAAGTATAAGCTCTATACATTGAGCCGTCAGAAGTACCATTAAACATTGAATTTGCTAGATAAGCTATAAATATTTTGCAAATCTGTATTCTTTATCACTTAATTCGTTGTTAACGCTAACATATAAATGCGTTATTCCAAAGATTTTAATACCATCTTTTCAATTACCATATCAATTTTTTTAATTACCATACCATACCAATCAGCAAATTAATAAAAATTGAAAATTAATTTGGGATTTTTCTTTAATTTTCCACCTCCTCGATTCTCATTTTTTTATATAGCCATTTTCAACAATCAGTAATTGTTAGCTATGAGAGGTTACGAACGTACAAACTAATTGTTTATTTAATGGATTACGCATCCGTGAGTTAGTCAGAGCCATATAGTTGACAAAGGTTCTGCGTACCTACACAGAGTGTTAAGCACGTAGATAAGTGAAGCCGGAACTTCTAGTTAATTCATCATTCATGCTCTTATGGTTAAAAGCGACCGTAAAGATGGTATGCAAAGAAAATACTTTATAACGCGAATATCGCGCCATATAAACGAGCGTAGACCACTAATTTCGTCGTGACTTGATGACACCGAAGCTGGGACCACTAAATTATAATTAATTTATTCACGACTGAATTATAATAGCCACTTTATTCCCTGAAAAGCGGGACTAAAGTAGCATTCTATTCACTCATATTTTTTTTCACGCAAAGCATTTTATTCCCGCAAAATGCAAGAAATAAATTTTTTATTTTCGCAAAATTTTGGATATTTTTAAAAATTAAAAAAAAATTTTTTAAATTTAAAAAAATGTTAAAAAGTAGAGACATTTATTTATTTTGTATAAATTATTAAAATGATTGTTATTTTGTGTTATTATATATGAAATAAGTATAATAGAATAAATAAAAAATAATAACAAACGTATATTTTTATTAAAATGCCGATAGCTGAGTAGGTCCCACTTTTTTAAAAATAAAGTGGCTACACAGTTTAGTCGTGAAAAAGCACTACATGCAACACGAGAGTAAAGTCGATTAATCCCTTGGGTGATTTACTGCCCGAGCGAAACTCTTACTCGCCGGAATAATCAACGACTTTACTCCCTTGTTACATAATGTACTATTATAAAGTAACTGGAAAACATTTCCCTTTTTTTGATCATCAAAACGAACACATTGCTGTGCGCTGCGATGAGACAGATGACAGCAGACAACGCGAGAGAGAAGACGGGAACGGCACTACACGCTATAGCGAGAGCGCCACACCACCGCACGAGTGCGAAAGAAAGGAATAGCGACGCCGCGCGCTAAAGCGGGAGCGCCGCATCACGAGAGTGAGGGAGAGTGCAGCATATCTGCTGCGTACGCATGGCCAGGCTAGTGAGCGCAAGCAAGAAAGAGGCATCACTGGGAAAGGAAAAGCTCTCTTATCTCACTCCGTTCCCCGTGCGACTTATTTTGACGGCCATATTGCGATGACTTATGGTTTACAGCTCGGCGTGCGCATCGTCTCGCGTCTAAAACCGCATAAATTTGCATTTTAGAATCGGAGTAAAACGCGTTAAGTGTCTCGATGACTTGTGCAAATGCTGTCAAAATTCGTAAGGATAGCTAGGAGTTATAACGCGACTCGATTCGCTATTTACCGACAAGTTCGGCTTCAAGATCTCCCAGTCAAGATCATCCTAGGCAGTCGGCACCGCTAGGGAAGATTACCCTGGGGAGTGACCTGATAGTCAACATCTTTTGACATCAAGGCAAGCATTACATAGCAGCGAGTGATTTCGTAAATCAGTGTATTATGGCAGTGGTGTGTTGCTAATGTGTTCAGCGCGAATTATTGAGTGCGCGTCTCGAAGCGTAAAAATAAAAAGACTTGTGATGAATTTAATTGTTGTTTTTCATCAAGGTTAACGAATAAACTACAAAATCATTGTTAATCAGATATTATAGCTTTATTAAAATATTCTAACAAATAGGTCCAGGTAGGAATTGCTCGGGTGGGAAGAAAATAATGTTCTCCCCTCTGTTAATACCGGTTTTTAAAATTTCTCAAATCTCTCAAATTTTCTCGAATTTTTTAATTTTTTCAAATTTCTCAAATTTGTCAATTTCTTCAAATTTCTCAAATTTGTCAATTTCTTCAAATTTCTCAAATTTGTCAATTTCTTCAAATTTCTCAATTTTTTCAAATTTCTCAAATTTTTTGTGTACGACATGAAATGCACGATCTCCTACCCAACTTTCACACATGAAAAAAGTCCCTTTTATGCCCTTGTTGGAAAAAACACGGTGTGCAACATGGGAATATAAGCTATGTCAGACAAGGGTGAGGTGTTTTCGTATCGCTCGTGCTGAACACCTCACCCACGCTTGACATAGCTTATTTTTTCCCTTGTTGCACAATGTACTATTTTACTTTTGAATTTCTTAATCAGAATAGGATAGCTAGGTTAAAATTGAATAAAACACTTTCGTCCGAATAGTTATTCAGAAAATTGATGAGTGTATTTATCTATGCATGAGATCTAAATACCTATTCTATAGTCTATCAGAACATATTTGTAGATTTAATACGGCCAATCACGTATTCTAAGTGGTTGAGTTTAGCGAATCTTCCTCTGGAATCGCATGCTGTATCTAGCTAACAAGGAGCGCATTCACCTGGCATCCCATAAATAAGGTATTGATGAAATACCGATAAATACCAAAACAAAAGCTGCTTACCCGCCAGGAACGCAGTAACATCGGTGAATTCCATTATTTTAATTATTTAAATTGTCTAAAATATACTTTTATGGTTATGCACTTGAATGATTGCAGTATTAGAAGCAGACTAAACGTTCGGAAGGCTGCGCAGGTTAAGTTTATAGAAATACTTTTCTGTTGTTTATTCATGACATCTGCGCATACGCGAAAATATCTATTAATAACGTGAAATAATTGTTCTACTGCTTATTTTGCTATAACCTATAAAAGCGGTGACATCAGTGAATCCCATTATCGTGATTATTAAAATTGTCCGAAAAATACTTTTATAGTTATGCACTCGAATCGTTCGAAAAACTGCGCAGGGTCAGTTAATATAAACACTTTCCTCTTGTTTATCAATAACGTCTGCGCATGCGTAAAAATATGTATAAATAGCGTGAAAAATTGGGTCCGGTGCTCATTCTGCGCTGACCTGCAGAAACAGCATCATCGGTGAATCCTATTATTTTAATTAATCAAATCGTCCGCAAAATACTTTTATAGTTATTCCCTCGAATTATTGCAGTATCAGAAGCAGATTTAACGTTCAAAAAACTGCGCAGGTTCAGTTTATATAGATACTTTCCTGTTGTTTATCAATGACGTCTGCACATGCGAAAAATATGTATTATTTATTTATTTATTTATTTATAATACCATATACATATGTCTTTGATAGGCATCCTATAGAGGCAAACAAGTTGCCTGTACATAGGGATGGCATACAAAAAATTTACATCTAACTTAAAAACTAAAAAAACAGAGAGCCATGATGTTGCAAACAATGCTATCATGCCTTCATACCTTTATCCCTTAACCGTATCGCCGTTTGACGCTGTAAACCGTAAACCTGGGTCCCTATAAGCTAAAAAGATTACAAAAGCGCCGCAGCTTAATTTGGAAATAATTATCAGAAAATAAAGATAATAAATAACAACCTTCTGATTTTTACAATATTTACATAAAGCACAATAAGTTGCTAAGTAATAAACACTAAACAACGGCTAATTTCTATAGACATTTATTCATATCAAATTATCTTTAAAGAGAGCCTTAAATGTTTGCATCAGAATTGAATTTCTTGCTCTTTTTAATTCAGTGTGATCGAAGAATGCCCAGGTCATCGAGGAAATCTGGAAATCAAGGAAAAGGAATTAGGTCATGGAATACTTGGTGATATGGAAATTCTCGTAAAGTTAGGAAATTTTGCTAAAACGCCTTTTTAGTCCACTTTATGGGTAGACATAAAACGCTTCTATCTTACGCATTTGCAGTGAAGGCAAGTGGAAGCATGCTGTCTTGTGTACTATGCACTAATATCACGCTACCTATGCGGGGTTCAGATCTACGCTCTTTGCAGCTGAAAAAAATGTAAAAAATACGAGTACCTAGCTTGAGCAATTTTCTGGCTGATAAGAAAGTAAAATATTGATCTGCCAACAAGCGAGGCAGCCCAATATTTCTTTCCGTACCCGCGATAGAATTCTCAACATTAAGTATAGAGGTTATATCCAGAGTAGGATAAGGTACTTTTTAGCATTCTCAGCAAGGCTTAATAAAGCAGCTGTCCTCATAGCACGAGCTCGTCCTGCATAGCTTTACCTACATAAAAGTGCGAGGCGAAGCGCTTGACAAAACGTTCAACTGTGCGGCTACATTTATCTGGTTAAGGGTTATTCATATTAGCTACGAGCCATATGTACCTATCAGACTTATTACGAAGTGTGGCTTTAAGATGCCTTTCAAAAAACCTCGAGTGGGTGCTAATATGCCTTCGTGTTCAAAAATTGACAAAGTCAATCATTAGCAGGATCTGTATCTCCGTCTGTTGTCGGATGATGTAATCAAATTCTCACTAGGGATATTCGAGTTGCTTTTGTTCTCTTCAAAAACAGTCATGGGCCGAAATTAAATTTTGATATTTCATCGTTAATATCTTATATACTCAATAAGAGAATCAATGCGCAAATAAGTGTTCTACTGTAAACCATACCTCGGCTACCAGAAAATCGAGGTTATTTTTCGAAAAACTTATTTTTTCAGGAAATAAATTTTCTACCTTTTTTATTATGGGCCCAATGCCCAAATTGATGCCACCATTGAATTCAGAGCCACCCATTTACCATACAAATCTTTGCCCAAAAAGATTTTTTCTTCCTGATTTAAAATTATAACGACTCAAAGTGGTTTCATTCTCAAATTGTCACTCGGGATATATAGCATGAAAAATTGGTGTCGTATCAATGACGTCAGTGCATGCGCAAAAATATGTATTAATAGCGTGAAATATTGGTTCTAGTGCTCATTCTGCTCTGACCTCTAGAAGCCGTAACATCGGTAAATCCTTTTTTTTATTATTCAAATTGTCTGAAATATACTTTTATATTCATTCGAATTAGTGCAGTGTCAGAAGCAGACTAAACGTTTGGACAGCTGCGCAGGTTCAGTTTATGTAAATACTTTCCTGTTGTTTATCAATGACGTCTGCGCATGCGCGAAAATATATACAAATAGCGTATATAAAAAATTGGTTACAGTATTCATTCTGCTCTGACTTGTAGAAGCAGTAAGATAGTTGGATCATAGTATTTTATTCAATAAAATTTTTGAGTATTTTCATTTGTTATTTTATTCTCTAAATATTTAAGTATCAGAAGTGGACTAAACATTAGAAAAACTGCGCAGGTTCAGTTTATATAAATACTTTCCTGTTGTTTATCAATAACATTTGCGCATGCGCAAAGTATCTATTAATAGTGTGAATTATTGGTTCTAGTGCTCATTCTGCTCTGACCTGCAGAAGCCGTAACATCAGTGAATCCTTTTTTTTATTATTAAAATTGTCTGGAATATACTTTTATAGTTATTAATTCCCTCGAATTATTGCAGTATCAGTAGTAGACTAAACGTTCGGAAGACTGCGCATGTTGAGTTTATATAAATACTCTCGTGTTGTTGATCAATGACGTCTGTTTACGAAATTTTAGCATCGTTTGAATAGTTAAAGTAATGTTAGTTGAGATTTCATCTTCATTATTTATTTGATTAATTAAGTGTTGATGTATTTGATTATATAATTAAATTAAATAATTTGTGTGTCCAACATTCTCTACATGAACTAATGAATTTTGAACTGGATTTCATTCCATTGTTAATAATTTGCTAAAAAATGAAGAAATAAAAAAATAAATATTGAAATTAAAAAAGATTATTTGTTTCTGAAATTAAATTAGTAGAATTTGTTGATTTAAAAATCTGAGATGGTCAATGGTGGTTTCTATATTTTAATGTAAATACAAAAAAAATTAGTCATTTTCAATGAATTTTTATATATTTTAAATTTGATCTTTGACAATCTCACTCCACACAATATTATCGATTTTTGAAGCATCTTCTAATTCATTTTAAATAAATATTTATTCAGGATTTTCGCATCTAGATAAAGTTACATACAATTTGACCATGAGAAAATAATGGCTGTCTAAGAAAAATTCCTAAGAAATTGGAACTTTGTTCTTGTGATTTATTTATTCTTATTGCGAAAGCTGATATAATTCGAAATTGTTTTCTATGAAAATTAAATGAAAATGAAGATTATTAGGTAATGTAGGTTGTAAGTGACTCTGACTCAAACTCTGATGACGATAAGTTCGTTTTGTTACGTCCGAACGTCGGCGCACAATGTAATATTCTCCGTTTTGAGTCAGCTTCCGCTGAACTCGGTATGGAGTCGCTCTCTTATTTATTTTAATATTCCGCGTGACTTTAATCAAAACTCTTCTCAAACTAATGAACAGGTCTCGTTGAACTGTAGGTCAAAAGGCCTCCGACAAGCGAAGTCCAGTCAACCCTCCAGGCAACTCGACAAGTTCTTCCAAAATATATTTGTAAAATAAGCGGCAGCGTTCAAAGCCTGCTCACTTTACAAATTCCCAAACCTTTATATATTTATTAATAAACTTATATAATTTTCACTTGTTTTTCTTTTAGAAGATTGCAGCAAATTCAGAGTCTACTGGATTGTAAAATCCTTCCTTCTTGTTTTTGATAAATGATACAATTTTTAGTGATTGATGTATGTCCCAAAATTATAATTAAATGAACTTTACTACAAATATGTTTTAGTAATGTGTAACGTAGGTTAGGGGTTTGAAACGAACACACACTAGTTACGGGAACTGTTGGCTTTATTAGACTCTAGCACAGGAATAGCACAAGCTGCTCGCGCGGTAGTCCACGAAGGTCTGGCACGTTACGTCGCACAGGACGATCTTTACGACGCGCGTTATGCCTACTAGATGGCGGCACTAGTGCTGTATAGCACGGAGTGCATACATACGTTACATAATGTATATTTTAAAATCTTTGAAAATTGTTGTCCACTCTTCAGCCGCCGCGGCTTGTAATACAAAATTTTAAACTTAGATGTTACTTAGGAGCAGCTACCTCGGCTGAACTCCTCGATGAGACTTTCATGCAGACTGAACTTTTCTCCGCATTATCGTCCCGATTTCGACTCTACCAATCCACCGCAGGATCGGTAATGCAGGAATTCTTCTTCACCGACTAGCTCTTCGACGATGTCTCCAACCTCGTACATCCCCGCACCTTTCGCACTCGTCTTCTTGATCGCATGTCGTAATCGGCAGTGCCCTGGGCTGCCACCGCTGCAGCTGATCTGCTTGATCCCTCTTCCCGCCTGGGAGAGTCAGTTTTGTAGGTGGGGGTTTCTTCCTCGTCTCCTCCTCCTTCGTGAAACTCCTGGAGAACCGTGAAAATCTTCCTTATCCACGCCTGTGGGTAATTCAGTTGGGCGCCATGTAACGGGGTGAGACTTGACGTGAGAGGAGAAAATCACAAAAGGAGACGCCGGGACCGAGAATCGATCCGGCGCTCCCGAGATCTCTATACGCCGAGCGACCAGTTGTAATTATACACTCGATCTGGACTCTTGTACGATGCTCCTATCCGTCGACAAGAGTTATCCGGACTTAAGTCGCGACCCCGATACCTATAGAACCTTATCTTGAATAAATCGTGAAAGTCAATCAACTACAAGTGTTTTTCTATTGAATATATCCATCCTGTATAAGCCTGACTACAGCACAGCAGCAGAGTTTCCAGCCCAAGCAGTTAAACCCAAGTAAGTAAAATTGAATAATTAATTATACAATCGGAATTGTGAGTGAGTGCAGAATTTTGTGCAAAAACCTATCCTAAAGACGCTGAAAAGCGACTTATCCTTTGATCGCTTAAATAGCGATTACTCTTTTCCATAAATCAATATCCTAACGGAAACCATATAACTCGGGAAATTCAGTTAGTCAACTATAAAATTATATCTAAATAAACAGAGATAATATATATATATATATATATATATATATATATATATATAACATTTGCAAACAAAACGGTAGTTAGATTAGAAAATCAATCATTAAAACAGAAATATAAAATCGCGAGTTCAAAGAAAGATTGGGTGAGTGACCTGTTTGCGCTCATCAACGATCGCGCTCACCTGATGTTGCAGTGTCAGCAAGGCGATTGAAAGAAGCGCTTCAAATTGGTAGCGTTTATGTCACTAGGTCAATCGAGAATATTCAAAATATATGTGAAGAAATTAATTACTTGCATGCTCAATATGACGTGTAATTAGTGGTTCTTTAATCGATATAAAAGCGCGTTATTTTATTCAATGAAAGATAATATTAGTGTAGGAAGTACGGTTAAAAAGATTCATAAAAGAGGTGGTAAAAAAATATTTTTACGAAAACTATTAAATGAAAAATCTAAATTAATAGAAGAATTGAGGAAATTGAGGAAAAAAATCCGCTACGCTTATCGTTCAAATATGTGGCTAATTTGTTACCAGAATTTGGTGTAAAAAATATTTCGGTAAATGAATACATCGAAAAATTGAAACATGCTAAGAATATGTTATCAGCAGCAGATCAAGCTAATTTAATTCCAATTTTGAAAATTAAATTAAAAGTGGAAACTTACAAGGCAATGTTGAATGCAACAGTCAATGCTATTGAAGATTTTATAAAAGCAATACGACAGATATACCCATCTACTGAGAATATGCACTCTCTGTATGGGTAAATTGAAGAAATTTTGCAAAAACCGGACGAATCGGTTCTTAGTTTTGCCAATAGATTGCAAGAGTTAGTGCTGAAAATTAAGGACAGCAAAGAAATACAAGGTCTCACAGCAACAGAAAAGGCCGCGTTTGAAACTAAAATAAATAATGATGCTTTTCAAGGTTTTAAGGAAGGATTAAAGCAACAAATCAGAATAGAATTGGGAGCAGTAACCAATTTAACAGAAGCCATTACAAAAGCTATAGAAATAGAATCGAGATTCAATAAAAGAGGAATTTTATGCCATAAAATAAATAATATATATATATAGCAATTCACATAATCACAATACAAGTAATGCTACGATATACGCGTGTCAAATCTGTGACAGTTATGGGCATGTCATAATTCGGGATGTGTATATTGTAAAAACAAGGAGCATTTGTCGAACAACTGCAGAAAAGTCAAGGATAAAATTGAATTGATTTGTAAATTTTGCAATAATCAAGGACATTCTATAGACGCGTGTAAACGGAATAAAATTAAAGGCAATGATTGCCAGGTTATGGGCCATACAGTGACTCAATACCCATTTATAATAGAATATGAATTGTGTTGGAAGTGTAAGGAAAGTGGTCATGATCCAACTGCCTGTACAAAAAAGGCAGATGTTAGCAATTCATGTGAATTTTGCAATAGCGCGGGCCATCAATAAAAGCATGCCATTATATGCAAACGATGTAATCAACTTGGACATCCAGTAAAATACTGCCCGTTAGTAAGAAGTCCGATTGCAAATAACAGATTTATAATGTGCTCAATTTGTAATGTAGAAGGCCATAAAGCCATAGAATGTGAACAAGTCAAAATATTAGTAGCGCAACACAAGACAAAATCTTTTCAAACGAATATTCAATGGCAAGTCTGTGATGAAAAAGGCCACTCAGCTAAAAACTGTCCTCAAATAGGTAATAAACAGCAAAGTTTTAATACTTCAAATAGTAAATATCAAAATTTCAGTAACTCTAATAACTTTAGAAAATATAGCAACTATAACAATCAAAATACTAATTTTTAAAATACAAATAATAGCCAAATAAAGTGTGATTATTGCGAAATGCTTGGTCACCCTGTATATAAGTGTAGAAAATTGAAGAATTTAGAAAATATTGCTAAAAGAGAGGAAAACTGCACATATTGTAACAAAAGCGGTCATAACATAAAAAATTGTACCGAAGTAAAATCATTGGAAATGCGTGCGAGCAAATTTTGCAGTCTCTGTAAAAATACAAACCATATGACAGAAGAATGTTTCCGATTACAAAACCAGCAGAGCGTAGAGTCGGGAAACGAATAAAGCCTTCTCGGACCGGGTGGCCGAGAAGTTACAACATAAATCCACTCAGCAATACAGAAAACACGGTTAAAACAAATGTCAGAACAGCATCTCAGAATCAGAACAGGGCAAATTATGAAGATCATGATCAGCAGGAGGTTCAATTGCTCGAGGAAAAAGAAATCAAACTAGAAATATATCATTTAAAATTAAATATTTATTAGAATATGTTGAGATAATAAATCCCTATTCTAAAAATTTATGCAATTTACCTGTCGATAGTGGAGCACAAATAAATATAATAAAACAAAATCAAATTCCTATAGGAACACAACTGCTAGATAAAAAATATTATTATCCGGCATCGCAAATAATTCTATAAAAACGTTAGGTATAGTAGAAGTACCGATAAATGGTAAATATTTTGATTTTCACGTAGCACCTAATTAGTTTGTGATTCCATATGATGGAATACTGGGAATTAAATTGTTAAGAGGAAGTAAACTACGTTTAGATGAAGGGTACTTAGAGGTCAATAATGTAAAATTAAAATTACAGATATGTCCGATTACAAAAACCGGAATGATGTTAAGCCAAAAAAAAAAACTAGAAGAAAAAAAATATCAATACGTTTCAATAGACATCGATTATATACCAGAAGGGGCTCAAGTAGTAGAAGAACTTAATATTGATGAGAAATTAATTCTAAATATAGAAACTGAAATTTTAAATAAAAACCAAGAAAATAAAACCAGAAAACCGAATCGGAAGGAAATATTGCGAAAGAAATTGCAATTAAAAAACGGAGGTAAAAGAAACGACGAAAGAATCGAGTGAATGATAAACCAATATCCGGATGTTTTTTGGATAGAGGGCGATAAATCAGGTACATGTAACGTAGAACAACATGAAATCAACTTAACTTCTGACAAGCCAGTATACGTAAAGCAGTATCCATTAGCACACAAATCTAAGGAAATAGCTTTAAAAGAAATGGGCAAATTACAAGAAACAAAAGTAATCAGAGAAACAAAAAGTGCGTTCATTGCGCCAGCGTTAGTAATCCCGAAGAAGCTAATCCCAGGAGAGAAAAGATATAGATTGGTGATAGATTATAGAGCCTTGAATGAGGTGATTATAGCCGATCCATATTTACTTCCCAATATTAATGAAATTTTAGACTTAATTGGAAAGAGGAAATATTTTGATGTATTAGATTTAAAATCTGGCTTTCATCAAGTAAATATGAGACCTTCGGATATTCACAAAACTTCATTTAGCTTACATTCATTAGGAAGATTTGAATTTGTCGTCCTACCGTTCGGTCTTAAAATCTCAGCCCGGACTTTTCAGCGGGTTTAAATAAAGTTTTAGCCAAATATATCGATAAAATATGTTTTAATTATATTGACGACATAATTATTTTCGGTGACACTATTGAAGAATTAGAGGAAAGATTCGATCTAATAGCTCAAGTATTAATAGAAGCAGGGCTCAAATTAGAGCCGGAAAAATGTGAATTTAGCAAGACAGAAGTGTGTTTTGTAGGGCATGTTATTAGTGAAGCAGGTATAAAACCAGATGAAAACAAAATACAAG